>VZQC01013594.1:5048475-5061774 GCA_009823505.1 Rhizomys pruinosus
TTGAAGACAGGGTCTCCCTGTACCCCAGCTGTCCTGGAACTCACTCTGTAGACCAGGCTGGCCTTGAACTCACAAAGATCCGCCTGCCTCTGCCTCCCAAGTGCTAGGATTAAAGGCGTGCGCCACCACACCCAGCATCGTTGTCTGTCTCCAGGGTCTCCCTGGAGCTCCTGGCTTGCAGCTCCCTGTGTAGAACAGGCCGGCCTTGAACTCACAGGGCTCCAAGTGCTAGGACTGAAGATGTGCACCACACACCTAGCTTGTTGTTGTTGCTTTAAACAGGCTCTTACTAAGCAGCTCTTGGCTGGCCTAGAACTCACTGTGTAGACCAGAATATCCTCAAAATTACACAAATCTGCCTGCCTCTGCCTTCTGAGTCTTGGGAGTAAAGGCGCATGCTGCCTCCAGGACCACCTGCCCTGCCTTCTTAAAACAGTTGTGTGTTGTGTGACTCGTTTCTGGATGCATGTGGAAAGCTCATCAGGAACTCAGGCAGAGTGTGAAGTGTGGATTTGCCGAAGCTTAGATTAGACAATGCTGTTGTGTTTTTATCCATCCCCCCACCCCCCGGAAACCACCTGCCACCCACTCTTTGTCTAAAACTACAAACACACCCAAAGGCAGTATCTAAAAATTAACAGTAGTCTAGTCAAGAGAGATTTATGAGTACCTGCCAGTCTTTCTCTGTAATTCGTGTAGCACATTCAAAGCAGTGCAGATGGTGGCTTCCAAGTAATGGTGTCTTACCCAGCTAGGTAGTGGCGGGCACTGTGCCGAGCCAGTCTGAGCTTCCCCTGTCCTCTCTCCTTGCCCTGTTTTGACTGATTAACTCCACTGGTGACCTGCCCTGGGTTAAAGACCATAACTAATCACGTCACATGGACCTGGCATGATATGTGAGTGAGCCTGTGTTCCAGGCATGCAGAAGGGACTGGTGAGGCAAACACAAGGAAGTTGCATCAGGTATCCCACCCCCAGGACAGGGTGCAATACATGAGGAAGTTGCATCAGGTATCCCACCCCCAGGACAGGGTGCAATACATGAGGAAGTTGCATCAGGTATCCCACCCCCAGGACAGGGTGCAATACATGAGAAAGTTGCATCAGGTATCCCACCCCCAGGGCAGGGTACAATACATGAGGAAGTTGCTTCCAGTATCCCACCCCCAGGACAGGGTGCAATACATGAGGAAGTTGCATCCGGTATCCCACCCCCAGGGCAGGGTGCAATACATGAGGAAGTTGCATCCGGTATCTTGGCATCCCACCCCCAGGGCAGGGTGCAATATGCAGCTCTCATCTGCTTGCCAGACAGGCGCACAGTAAACATGGATCTGGGGCCTACACAGGCTGTAGGGTTCTGGTTAGCATTTCACAGTGAACACAGAGCTGGGGCCTGGCACAGGCTGGAGAGCACTGGTTAGCATCTCAGACTCAGAACATCAGGAAAGAAGGCCTGGGTAGCAGCTTTGTAAACTGCAATTCAGAACTCTCAGTGCCTCAGATTTCTGTTTTCCTCCTGTCCACCATTAAGTCTGGATGTCCTTATTGATTCTGCTGTTAGTGGGTGCCATTCAGAGTCTGGTGTCAATCCTTCCCTTCCACTCCTCATCAGCTTTCCTGCGCCCACTGTGTAGACCAGCCAGGATGGGACCCAGTACAGTAGTACCAAGTGCATCAGGAAGGCAGCATGGTGTGGGGAAGAAGGCACCACACCCTGGGTAAGGGAATTCCTCAGGCAGAATCGCCTTGTTCCCACACAGCCTGATGACAGGATCGATGCCCTCACTGGGCACCTCCATCTGAGCTGGACTCCTGGCTACCCACAGCAGCTAGTTCTCCCCCGCACTGGCATGGAACCCCAGAACCCCCTTTCCTTGGTGTTCATTGTACCATTTCTCTTACTGCTCATGGGATTTTCTGCCTGCAGCAGCAGCTCCTCTGGCAGAGCTGGCCCTACCAGCAAGACAGGAGGCCCCCAGGGGCCTTTTCCTCTGGGCAGATAGGGACTGCCTTGCAGAGCCAAACCAAGCTTCTTCCTGTCTTTTTGCTTCAGAAGGCAGGGAAGTAGAAGGCAGGCCACTGCCACATTATCCTGGAGCCTGTGCCTGACTCCTGGCTCACAGCCACAGCCCTCAAGCTTCTATAGCAAATCCAGGCATGGGGAGCAACATTTGGCTGCTTTTCTCTGTGGATGTTGACTGTCAGCAAGCCCTTTTCTGTCTTGCTCATTAGACCCCGTACCCAAGTGTGGGGCAGTAGGGGCTCGCCGGGGACAGCGTGCTGTGGGCCATGGCTGCTAACAGGTGCCTGTCATTTACCTCACTCCCCCAGAGGCGCCTTGCACTTCATCCTAGGGCAAAGCGGCTTTTTATAGCCTGCACGTTTCCAGCAGAGTGGATTCAGAGAATGGGACTTAGAAATAGGGGGACCCTCTGAAAGGGCAGAATCACAAAGAACCAGGAAAGGTTTCAAGCGTGTTCATATTTTCCTGACATTTAAACTCTGCAGGGGCAGTCACTGTTTTGATCTTTACCCCCCCCCCATTTCAAAACAATGTGCATTTTCCTCCAGTAACTTGGAAGGACTGGGAGCCAGTCTGCATCTGCTTGCTGCGTTAAATCCTTTCGGGGGCTACAGAAAGGTGGAGTGTGCACAAGGCCCCAGGTAGGCAGCTGGGGAGCTAAGAGACAGACACACACTGGGGAGCTAAGAGACAGACACACACTGGGGAGCTAAGAGACAGACACACACTGGGGAGCTAAGAGACAGACACTGCTCCACAGTGTCCACTCGGAGGTGGAGAACAAAGCACTGTTGTGTGGCCACGGAGGCCGGCTCTCAGCCTGTGGCCACTGTTCCACACGCAGCAGAGAGCCCACAGCATGGAGCACGGCTGTAGACAGGCGGGTTGCCACCGCACCGTGGAGTACGACTGTGGACAGCAGCTTGCCGCTGCACCGTGGAGCACGACTGTGGACAGCGGCTTGCCACCGCACCGTGGAGTACGACTGTGGACAGCAGCTTGCCGCTGCACCGTGGAGCACAACTGTGGACAGCGGCTTGCCACCGCACCCTGGAGCACGACTGTAGACAGCGGCTTGCCACCGCAGTGCCCCACCCTTCATCCTTATCCTTTAGCTCAGCCATTCAGCCTTTCCCAGGGACAGCCCCAGGCTTTTCAGGAGAATGGACTGTGTCGGCCCAGGAGACTCAGTGTTCTGACACGGGGCTTGATTCATGGAGCGCCCAGCATAAGTCAAGTTCTTTCTCAAGTAGTGCCACACACCCCCAGCCGATGACTAGCTCCAAGTCCTCAGAAAGTAACTGTCCCAGCACAGGAAAGTTTCAGAGGATGAGAGCCGTCTGTCTCTAAGCGAGGCTGCGCCAGGTCTGGTCCAAGCATACGCGTCTCTTCTTGCACCGTAGTCCCTCAGTCACTGTAAATCTCTGAGTTCCCCCCTGCCAACCTCCACATTTCTCCTCAGAAACAAAATTAAGCAAGACGGGTGCCACTGGTGAAGGCATAGAGGAACAAACGTGGTAAGAAAGTCAGGCCACACCCTGCCCAGCACTGTACCAGGGAGGCTCCCACATCTACAGGGACCCTCAAGCAATACACTGTCAAACACTGCTGTGTTCTCTGACTGTCCCGACCACTCTGTCCATGACTGCTGTGTCCTTTGACTGTCCTGACCACTCTGTATCTATGAACACCAGTTGACATTCCCTTCCAGGGAGAAGGCTGATGTTAAGATGTGCCGTGGTGTTATTTTCCTTCTGACTGACAGTCCTGTTGCCTCACAAGTGTGTCCCAAATGAGTAGGACTGAGGGGTTAGCCTTCATGGGTGCCAGGACAGGTGAGCGGCTTCATGTAGGCAGGTGGGTTCCATCTCCCACCCTGATGGGGGCACACAGGAGGAAGGCACTGTGTCTGGAGAAGCGGAGGCAGGCAGCGACTGAGGGACTGCTGAGCGCTCGGTGACTGAGGTACTGCTGAGTGCTCGGTGTCCTCATTGTCAGAGTGCAGCTTAGAGAGAGGGCATCTGGCAGACCTGGCCAGTGCCAGGCTGCTGTGTCCAGATGGCTGTGGGAACACAGGCAGTGGGACTTCACACCCCCAAGCCACAAGCCTAGGATCAGGCAGGACAGGAAGCCTCCATGCTGTCTCAACACTGGAAAGGGTTTAGTGGGAAAATGGTGCTCCAGACAAGGTCACACAACCTTGGTGGGTCAGACAGGTTCATAGGGTGCTGCAAGCAGCCAGAGGCACTTTCAGGCTGAAGAGAGTCAAGGTGTCAAAGCTGGGATCGGGACTTCATGTGCCATGGCATGGTGCTTAAGCATATACTGCAGAGGTCATCCACAGCCAGCGTGCTTGGGGCTCCAGGAAACCAGGGGCTCCTACTAGGCATCAGTGGCACCCTGTCTGGGAACTCTAAAGAGGATAGTGTAGCCCCTCCCCCAACTCCAAATGCTCATTTTGGGAGGCTCTGGTTTGTGCCTGCCAGAGACTGTATTAAGCACTTTGCATCGCCGGCTCATAAGGCTCAGACACAGAGCTTGATCCCAACGGTGTGAGGGGTTTGGGGCTGGTGGACCAGCTGGGTCTGTACCCACCTCCCCTTTCCGACCCAGCCTGCTGGTCTCATCCCAGAGCAGCATGGCCTGGCCCAGTGGCAGCAGTCAGCCCTGCAGAGCCCATGCAGATGGCTCCTTCATCCAGCAAAGCAGAACATCATCTCGCCTGAATAATCCAGTCCCCGTGGGCTGAGGTGCTTCCTCTTCAGGCCTCCAGGCCTGCAGAGCCTGTGGCACACAAATCCCAGCTCCGATTAGAGACTAGGGCTGCATAACAAATGTTAAATCCCGGCTTCGCTCTGCTGCGCTTTCATCCAGTTTGGAAACTTCTGTCTGGGCGCTCCCCATGGCCCCTGTGCCTCTTTAGGGTGACTTCAAAGCTGTCCGTTTTGAGATAATGATTCTCCCCTTCCTGGAATGGAGGCTTCTAGCACTGTCTTAAATAGTCTTCCTAAGGTCTGTGCGCATCCTTGTGTGCAGTCGCCAGCAGCTGCTCTCTTCAAACGCTTCACACAACCAGGACCCACAAGGAAGTTGCAAGCCCTCACAGGAAATAGTCCTGTCCATTTAAATCAAGCCCAACATCCCAAGCTAAAGGTGCCCTGAAAACTGAGGCAGAGGTCAGGAGGAGAGTATAAAGTTGTCCCCGCAGGGAGGGTGTGTCCTGCCGCAGGACTGGTGACTGTCCTCAACCTCTCACCTCCCAGACCCTTCTCTTTAAGAGGATGGTGCTGGGGACTGGAAGTCTCACAGACCCTCTCTCCTGCTCCTTCCTGGGTCACTGCTGTGGTCTCTGTTCTTCCTTTGCTGATCGGGAAAAGCAAAGCTGCAAGTCACCCTGATGCCTGGCCTGGGGTGGGGCCTTGCTAAACATGGCTGAACAGTCGGCCTTCCCATTTCCCACCACCCTTCTGTGCTTTTTGCCTCCTCACACCCTGGACTGGCGCTGCCACCTTACCGACCCTGTTCCCTGCTTCTAGTGTGTGTGTGTGTGGGGGGGGGGTGTTCAGTTGTCAGTTATCCTGAAGGCCCACTGTCAAACAGTGTCAGCTTTGGGGGCTTCAGCAGGCAGCACAGGCAGAGGCTCTGGCAAGTATGTAGGGAGCCTCGTCTGAGTGGTAAGTAGTGCAGGGCCCCTGCCTAGGAGTGCGGTGTTCTCTTCCCCTCAGAAGAGGAACACCTCTCCACAGTGGGAGCCTACAGAGCGTGGGCACAGAGCTCGGGTTGATGTGGTCTGGACAGCCCTTCCCTCTGTACAGTAGCCAGTTCAGTTGAGCAAGGCCCTTGGCGTCCTGCTGACAGAGCTCCCTGACTACTTAAGTTCTCTGCCATCATGGTGGGGATCAAGCCAGGTGATACAATGTGGCAGGTCACCCTGCCAGGCACTGTGGTTGTTAGACACTGCCCCTCCTGATCCATGGAGTCCTCAACCTCGGTTCCCCCAGCTCCTAGGAAGGGCAGCACCTAGGGGACGGAGCAGTGGATGCCCCGCTCTGCATGCAGCTGCTTCTGCTGCAGCCTGCTTTCCGACCTTGTGCAGCCCCTGCAGCCAGCTGGAAGAGAGCCCGTGGCACTCCTTGCCACAGTGTGGCAGGGCAGCTTGGGGAGACTGTTCTGACTAGCAGCCCCTTCCCCAAAGCGTTGACTGGCAGCCCCTTCTCCAAAGCGTTGACTGGCAGCCCCTTCTCCAAAGCGTTGACTGGCAGCCCCTTCTCCAAAGTGTTGACTGGCAGCCCCTTCTCCAAAGCGTTGACTGGCAGCCCCTTCTCCAAAGCGTTGACTGGCAGCCCCTTCTCCAAAGCGTTGACTGGCAGCTGGTTCAAGGTCTCTTGAAAGAGTCCCTCCTCCCCCCTCTGCTCAGTTCTCTGCCTGGTGCACAAAGACCTTCTCAGTCTGGAGCTGAGGCAGAGGAAACTTCAGAAAGCCCAGCCTCCTGCCTTTGGAGAGGATGGGATAGGAAGGACGTCAAGTCAACTATCCATGGAGCTCAGCAGATGGCCCTGAGATGGGAACTCACTGTGAGCCAGGCCAGGCCAGGCCTCTGCAGTTCCTGCAGTGAGGGGAGGCATGGGCTCGCCTCTCCTCCTATACATGCCCCACCCCAGAATACCACCTGGTCCCCTGCTGCTTGTTCCTTGCCATCCTCCCCCCCTTCCTTCCCATCCTCCCCATCCCTCCATTTCCCTGAGTTCCGACCACTTTGATCTTTTTACAAGCTTTGTCTCAGCCCAGCACTCAACCCAAAGGCAGCATGTTCCCTGGCCTCCCTCTCGGGAGCATTAGTACCCTTCCCTGGCCTCCTGTGCCAAGGGGGCTGCTTTTATCTCCCAGCGGAATCTCATTAGCTTACAGCACAATGGGACCAAACCTGGCCCTTGGAAAATCAGTTAATAGCAATCTTTTGTTGCCCCAGGCCTGTTCTTACCACATCTTAGATGCTGAACAAAAAACGTTGTTGTTGAGAGTGTAAAACAAAACTACATTGAAGGTGGACTGCTTTGAGGAACAGGGAGGTCTTGCGGCCCAGCCCCCCAGTCGCCCACAGTCATTTTTTTCTGGTGCTTGAGGGTCCAGCCACTCGAATCAGAAGTAGTTGTGCGGAAGCTGGGGAAGAGGGAAGAGAATCAGAAGTCAGCGGCATTGTTTCCTATGTTCAAATGCGCTGTGACTGGTGGTGGGACAGAGAGACCAGAGATGGCATCCATGCCAGAAAAACCGCCACCATTTGGCAGATAAAGAGAATAGTTTATGTGGGACCTTTTGAAAAGAAGCTGGATTTGGCCAGATTGTTGACCAGTAATGGGAAGACTAATTAGGTGCCTTGCCTGGGAAGCAGGTGCCAAATCAAAGATGCCCTGTGGCCATTATCTGGAAAGGATGTTTCTTGCTAACTCAGCCCGTCCTAGTGGTCAGTCTGCACACTTCAGCTATGTGTGTGGGCCTCAGCCCCTCCCATGTGACAGGTCTGTCCCCTGGCTGAAGGAAAGCTCAGGAAGCCAGGTCATGTGCCCAGGGAGGACAGGGCCAGGTTCAAGCCTGCAGTATGTTGGGGTACAGTCTTGTCAGCATTTGGATACAGGCCACAAATTCCAAAGCCCACAGAGACCAGGCAGGCACTGTGAATGAAATGGCCAGTGTGAGAACCTGGGGTGCGCAAGCTGACTACAGGGGCATGCCTGTCACTGTGTGTCTAGACTCCTTCCTCTGCTCCCGCTGCTGGTGGCTGCCTAGATGGAGGCTCCTAGGCTTGGGGGAGACCAGGAACTGCACTTTTGCAGAGCTTCTCACGTGGTCAGATCACTGACCTGTGAGGATCCCACACACACAGCTGCTGAGGCTTTAAAGAGGTCAGGTGAGGCCTCCCCGATTTCAAATGGTGGTCATTTGTGTTAACTGAAAAGAAACCCAAAACCTGTGCAGCCAAGCGGTGGTCCTGCGT
Organism: Rhizomys pruinosus; assembly: GCA_009823505.1. Classification (NCBI taxonomy): domain Eukaryota; kingdom Metazoa; phylum Chordata; class Mammalia; order Rodentia; family Spalacidae; genus Rhizomys; species Rhizomys pruinosus. Next base: position 5,056,497 of record VZQC01013594.1, read on the forward strand.
TGGATATGGCCTCTGGGTCACTGTTCTGGTGAGGAAAACAGACCTCAAGTCAGGCCAGCTCCTGCGTCTAAACAGACAGGGCTGCCGGGCATGGTGGCGCACGCCTTTAATCCTAGGCAGAGGCAGGAGGATCTTTGTGAGTTCAAGGCCAGCCTGGTCTACAGAGTGAGTTCCCGGACAGCTGGGACTACAGGGAGACCCTGTCTTGAAAAGACCAAAAATAATTTTAAAAAAAGTAAAAATAGACAGGGCTGACCCCAAACAGGGCCCTTACAGCCAGGGCTGTAGACAGCACCAGTCTCCAGAACACAGACAGTCGGGGGCCTGAGGACAGGGCAGCGGGCAGCGGGCAGTGAGTACCAAGCAGACAACATCAGGATCTGAAGTGAAAAGACAGCCCCTGCTTGTCCCCAGCAGTCCCACAGGCGTGGTGCAGCTATCATTACTACTGCCTGAAGAAAAGCATTGCTCATTTTAGAAAGCTGTCTGTCAGGATGCTTAAAATACAAGTAGGCATGGCACGTGGAGCCAAAAGTACCGTTTATCTTGAAAGTCACCCGGGTAAGAATTCTCGGGCTTGTGGGACACCGGTACCATGAATGTCTCTGAGGGCACACAGTGCCATGTCCCAGGAGTAGGCATTTTAAGGCTCCTCTTTTAATGAGTAAATATGTGTTGGGCACCTGCTGTATGCTCTCCCATAAACCAAGAGCTGCTTGTGTAGTAGGGCTCAGCAGCCACCAGGAAGGCTGCTGGGAAAGAGACGGGGTTGGGAGCAGGCCGCCCAGGCCAGCAGGTGGGGCGAGGCAGCGTCCTGGCTGGGGAAGAGTTCCCTGCCTGCCTGCCTTCATCCTGTCCCTTCCCTGACATGTGGAACCACAGACTCTTGCATCCAAGGATAAAGCCTGCCTGGGCCAGCCTGCCTGTCTGTGGAACAGCCCTTCCGCCTGCTGTGCCTAGACCAGCCCCACCTGCCCCCCACCTCCCCCAGCTGGCTTGAGTCTGTGCAGGCAGATCTCCCAGCGTTCTGCTAAGGCTGAAAACCAGCAAGCCGCGACAGTTAGACCTGTGCCGAATGTTCTCAGAGTTCGTTTGTCTCATTTTTTTTTTTTTTTTGTTCTTTTTGAGACAGGGTCTCCCTGTAGTCCCAGCTGTCCTGGAACTCGCTCTGTAGACCAGGCTGGCCTTGAACTCACAAAGATCCGCCTGCCTCTGCCTCCCAAGTGCTAGGATTAAAGGCACCACCACGCCTGGCTTTTGTCTCGTTTTTAAGCCACATTTGTCATGACAGAAATCTCTAATGCAGCAAGATGGCTCAGCAGTACAGCACCTGCCACCAAGCTTGACCCATGAGTTTGCTCCCGGGACCACACGGTGAAAGGAGAGTCATCTCCCAAAGGTCATCCTCTGACTTCCACCCGTGCTCAGGGCACATGCTCTCATCCTGACCCCCGTGCACAGCCACAGCAAATACATCAGTGTTACTCAAATTTTAGAGGAAAAGAATTTCTAATGAGGACAAATAAGCCATTAGTTTGAGGACAACTATCAAATTAAAATTAGTAAAATCCTGATTTGTTGATTGGTGATTCAGACCTGCACAGATCTTCACCAGCCCTGCTTGCAGAGGGCATATTGAGGCATAGGGTGAGGGACTGCCTTGGCTATCACCCAGGCTACCCAGCCCCCAGCCCTGCTGCCACCTTTCTGAGGAGTCAAGAGATGTGGTGTCCCTACAGGGATGCCAAAAACAGCCCCTTCAGGGAGTAAGACGGACTGCACTGCAGGTCCACAGTAAGACGGACTGCACTGCAGGTCCACAGTAAGACAGACTGCACTGCAGGTCCACAGTAAGACGGACTGCACTGCAGGGCCACAGTAAGACGGACTGCACTGCAGAGCCACAGTAAGACAGACTGCACTGCAGGTCCACAGTAAGATGGGACTGCACTGCGGGTCCACAGTAAGATGGGACTGCACTGCGGGTCCACAGTAAGATGGGACTGCACTGCGGGTCCACAGTAAGATGGGACTGCACTGCGGGTCCACAGTAAGATGGGACTGCACTGCGGGTCCACAGTAAGATGGGACTGCACTGCGGGTCCACAGTAAGATGGGACTGCACTGCGGGTCCACAGTAAGATGGGACTGCACTGCACTGCGGGTCCATAGTAAGATGGGACTGTACTGCAGGTCCACAGTAAGATGGGACTGCACTGCAGGTCCACAGTAAGATGGGACTACACTGCACTGCAGGTCCACAGTAAGATGGGACTGCATTGCACTGCAGGTCCACAGTAAGATGGAACTGCACTGCACTGCAGGTCCACAGTAAGATGGGACTGCACTGCACTGCAGGTCCACAGTAAGATGGGACTACACTGCACTGCAGGTCCATAGTAAGATGGGACTGCACTGCGGGTCCACAGTAAGATGGGCCTGCACTGCACTGCAGGTTGACAGTAAGATGGGACTGCACTTCGGGTCCACAGTAAGATGGGATTGCACTGCACTGCAGGTCCACAGTAAGATGGGACTGCACTTCGGGTCCACAGTAAGATGGGACTGTACTGCACTGCAGGTCCACAGTAAGATGGGACTGCACTGTGGGTCCACAGTAAGACGGACTGCACTGCAGGTCCACAGTAAGATGGGACTACACTGCACTGCAGGTCCGTAGTAAGATGGGACTGCACTGTGGGTCCACAGTAAGATGGGACTGCACTGCACTGCAGGTCGACAGTAAGATGGGACTGCACTTTGGGTCCACAGTAAGATGGGACTGCACTGCACTGCACTGCACTGCAGGTCCACAGTAAGATGGGACTGCACTTTGGGTCCACAGTAAGATGGGATTGCACTGCACTGCAGGTCCACAGTAAGATGGGACTGCACTGCGGGTCCACAGTAAGACAGACTGCACTGCAGGTCCACAGTAAGATGGGACTGCACTGCGGGTCCACAGTAAGACGGACTACACCACAGGTCCGCAGTAAGGGAGCTGGGGAAGAGACCAAGGAGCAGGAGACCAGGGAACGGCCCTTGCATGTGGCTGGCTGTTGGCTCCAGTGATGTCTCACCCTGAGAGGAAGTGGCATGCCTGGTTGAAAGCACCCCATCCCTGCCCACCTCCCCTGTGTCGTAGAGTTCACCTGTTTCCAGGCCAGTGTCCTTGCCTGCAGGGCCCCCTCCCTGCCCCTAATTCCCTGGTGTTCCTAGTTGTGATTTCATTTTAGATGTCCTTTCCAGGGACGGGGGAGGGAGAGATAAAGCAGGGCTGTTGCATATGAAAGTGTTCCTTTGTCCTGGCGGCTGCTTCTGTAACACGGGTACTGTCCTGCACCCCCAGGTGACAGACCACGCCACCACTGCCCTGCTCCACTATCAGCTGCCCCAGATGCCAGACGTCGTGGTCAGATCCTTCATGGTAAGTGGCTTCAGGAGTCAGGTCTTGCAGCTGGGCCGTGTCCTGAAGGAGCCGGCTCTAGGTATCCTGAGAGGCTGCCATTGTCACAAAGGCGGTGGTCACAGGAGTGTCCTAACCTCTGCCAGGAGGGATCTGCAGCTCCCCAAGGCTCCTCTTCCGTAGGTTCTCAGAGTGGGAGCTCACAGCGGATCAAGTGCACAGCAGCCTGGCCAGCCTGTTCTTCAGCCCCTGGCAGGTAGCACAGACTAGAACTAGCCGGCAGTCTACACCCTAGGAGTCAGCAGGGAGTCAGTGTCCCCAGCTCTGGTGCGTAGCCTCCAGTGGCCTAAGTGAGACCAGGCATGCCTGCCCTGTCCTCCACAGGACACCCCAGGACAGCTCGCTGCTGCAGGTCACTGGCTGCCATTCCTCCCTGCACTCACACTGGGCAGAGGGGCTCTCGGGCTTCCTGCCTGCTGCTCTGTAACATGGGCCCAGCAGCTTGGCTGCTTAGAAGGAATGACATTCACTTCCCAGAAGACACAAGTCTGTCTTGAGGACTGACCACGTGGTATTGGGAGGTTGGTGCTAAGTGGCCGGCAGGCTGGCCGAGAGGCCCCTCCACATGCTAAGGGAGGCGCAGGTGACGATGTTCCGTGGTCTCCAGCCCGGCTTTCCACCTGACGCATCACAACACCAAGTTTCCCTTTGCTCCCAACTGTAGAGCGGGGAGGGCAGAAATCAACTGAACCAGCCTCGCTCTGCCGTGTTCACTGCCTTAACTTCATACCCAACCTGAGGAGAGGGTCAGCTGGTGGGCCATGTCCGCCCCACGGGGCAGCTGGGAGGAAGTGGAGAGACCTGTGCCGGTAACTCAGCCTCCTCGGAGGACAGTGTCCTCTCTCACTGACACCTTCAGGAGCCAGTAAGCAGACTTCCTCACAGAGAGCCTCTTGCCTGTGGCAGTGGGCTGGGCTTGCTGGGCCTCCGTGCTCCTGAGTCTCCTTGAGGTGGAGAATTGAGTTACCTGCACCTCATCCTTATGCATGATGCCCAGAGCCCTTGGCTTTCCGAACCTCTCGGGTGGCCGTCTGCCGATTATTACGTTACCTGGTGCCCCAGCTGTGCTAGGCCATACTGTGACAGTGAGGGGCGACCTCTGCAATGAGATTATCGAGGAGGCATGCTGCCGGGTGTAGAATGCCCCGGCGCGTCTCTGCCATGCCCACACCTGCTGCCTGGTGCTGGGGAGAGAGGATCCAGACTGGGTGCTCCAGCATCGGCTAGTAGGAGTTCGTGTGTTGAACTTGAGCATCAGACCCAGTCTCAAGGGCCAGCCTTTGGGCTGGATGGCTTTCTGTGGGGCCACAGGCGTCGTCCGGGGTCAGAGCTGCATGAGGTCTGTGTGCAGCCACTGGGACTGCCGGGAAGGACAAGCGAGGCAGTGCCCAGTCCCACTCTTGCCCTCTGTCTCTACTTCATTCAGACCTGGCTGAGAAGCTATGTAAAGCTGTTCCAGGCCCCGTGCCAGCGCTGCGGGAAGTTTCTCCAAGATGGCCTCCCCCCGACGTGGAGGGACTTCCGAACCCTGGAGGCCTTCCACGACACCTGCCGGCAGTGACCTATGCCCGGCACCAAGGAGGGCAGTCTGCAGCAGGCTCCTTCCTCTGTGCTGGCATGCCTGGGAGTTGGTCCCCGGGTCTGTTTTGAAGTTTGTTTCCTGAGTTGTTACTGGAATGTATTCTTTCTTGTTATGTGGAGCTGGGGTTGGGCCTGTTTGGGTTTGGTTTTCTGTAACTTATTTTTGTAAACATAAACCTTTTATACCCAACATGAGGATTTGTCTCCTTTTTTTTTTTTTTTTTTTTTTTT
>VZQC01013594.1:5068340-5118340 GCA_009823505.1 Rhizomys pruinosus
TCCCTCCTGTGTAGCCCAGACTAGCCTCAAACTCACAGTAATCTTCCTGCCCTGGCCTCCCAAGTGCTGGGATTACAGGCATGCCCCACCACACCCAACATAAAAACTCTTGGCAGTAGAGTGTTGTGGTTTCTCCTGGTCCTGGATTATGCAGCCCTTCCCACCTGCCTGCCAGGCTGGAAGGAGCCAAGGCAGGGGCATTTAATAATGGCTGCCTAGGACCGTGCATTCCACACGTGGTCCCTAGACCAGCAGCAGCACCAGGTGGGGATGTCTTCTGAGAGTGGCATTTAAAAATTTTTTTTTTTCTGTATGTGTATGAATGTACTGTCTGCATGCAAGTCTGTGCATCCGTGTCGTGCAATGACGCGGAGGTCAGAAGAGGGTCTCGGATTCCCCTGGAACTGGAGTTCTCCTGGAATTGGAGTTTCAGACGGTTCTCGGCCGCCATGTGGGTGCTGGGGATCGAACCCGGTTCCTCTGTAAGAGCGGTCGGCGCTCTTAACCGCTAGGCCATCTCTCCAGCTCGCGAGTGGCATTTTAGATTGTGACATAGAACGCAGTGTCCCCTCTAGGCAGACCCTGCCGTCCGAGGGGCAGCTGCTCATTCCTCCCTAGGTGGAGAGTGAAGGAAAGTCTTCTAGCAAAGGTTCTCAGATCTAAGATGCACACTCAGAAGACATTGTGGTCTTTCATCAGCCACTGAGAAACAAGCACTCAAAACTACAACCACGGGGCTCAGTGGCAGAGCACTTGCCTGGGATGGACAAGGCCCGAGTTTGCTCCCCACCACACCCTAAAAAGGAAGATAACCCCGGCCTTAGTCATCCTGAGTGACACAGGACTCAGTCACACCACCGCTCCCTGCTTTGAGATCCCTGTTTTCTATTCCAGTGAGTGACCACTTCTCAAGTTCCAAGAACTAATTGTTGTACCTGTGACAGATGATGCCCTGCTGGAAGCCCAGCCACAGGCGGGAACAGTGTCACCGGCTGGCCCCACGCTCATCTCTCTGGCCCAAGACCCCAGTTGCTGCTTTTAAGAAAATAGGTGACCACAGACATGAGCTAAGTGATGACGTTCTGTCCAGATGCACAGCTCACGTGAAGTGACGACAGTGGGGCTGGCTGTGACCAAGATGGGGCATGTGCAGAAAGCAGCGGAGTGCCTGGTGACGACCAGCTGGCGGACGGCATGCCTCAGAGATAGATGCTCAGATGCGAACACACCCCTGAGGAGTGATGATTTCAGCCATGGTGAGGTGCGCCAGTAGAAAGCTGTTCGGGGTTTGAAGCCTCCACCCTGCCTGCCCCTCCGCCCTGCCTGCTCTTCTGCCCTGCCTGCCCCGCCCCGTCGGTTCTGCAGCTCTCCAACCCTGCCAGCCTGTCCCCGGCAGTGATGGATTCATGCGGTCTGTCATCCAGCCTTGAGCAAGACGAGGCTCCCCTCAGAACACAAGAGCCTCCATGCTTTTGCTTCCTGTCATCTTCAGAGGGGTCGTCTTTATAACAAATGCCTGTGTCCCTTTGCAGGGAGACTGGGACCATCGGTCTAAAATAGGTTCACTTGGGAGGAAGAGTAGCCATGAAAGAAAGACATTATAAATAGTAACCCAGGCAGAGGGTGGCCACGCCCAGAGGAAAGAGCTCGGCGGGGAACAGGTGGTGCACAGACCCCTGGGGCCTGCGTTCCAGCCTGCTGCTGGTTGTAAGACAGTGGCTAAGTGGCTTCCTGTGCGCTAGTGTCCAGTGTAAGGTTGTTGGTCCACCTTGGGAGAAGGAAACCAAGTCAGTAAAGCAGACTGGTTATGTGGAGCCATGATGCGAGCTGGGCAGCAGAGACTTGGGCGGTGCCTGCTGTTCTGATTTTTTTATCTTATTTTTTGTTTTATATATATATTTTTTAATTGTTTAATATGTATGTTTTGCCTGCATGTATGTAAATATACCCGGGCATGCAGTGTGTAAAGAGGCCAGAAGATGATGTTGGATCCCCTGGAACTGGAGTTACAGATGGTTGTTAGCCGCCATGTGGGTGCTGGGAACTGAGCCTGGATCTTCTGCAAGAGCAGCCAGTGGTTCTTAACCACTGAACCATCTCTCCAGCCCCCTGATTTTTTTTTAATTTATTCATTTGTGCATGTGCATGTTTGGGGTGGGGTGTGCACACATGCAACAGCATGCACGTGGAGGTCAGAGGACAACTCGTGCTAGTCAGTTCTCTCCTTCCACTGTACAAGTTCTGGGACTCAACTCAAGTTGTCAGGCGTGGGGGCAGGTGCCCTGAAATACCGAACAGTCTCACAGATTCTCGTTTCCCATTTTTTGACATTCCCTAATTGGAAAGGAGAGAGGAGGAGAGCGCAGAGTTGGACCAGTAGCCTTGAAGACGCTTCCATCTCTGGTATTCTCACCCTTCAGTCTTGGAAGAAGAGGCTGAATGCAAGTATATTTGATAAAGTGCAGAACAGGGGAATCCCAGAATGCTTGGTGCAGAGGAACCTGACAGGATCTGGTGCTGGGTGTCAGCTATGGAAATGCCACACTGGTTAAGAGTACTGGCTGCTCTTGCAGAGGGCCTGGGTTCCATGCCCAGCACCACATGGAGGCCAACAACTGTCCATAACGACAGTTTCAGTGGGCCTGACACCCTCTTCTGACATCTGTGGGCATTACACAACACAGGTGCACTTATTAAAAGAAATACAAGCGAAGGGCTGGAGAGATGGCCTAGTGGTTAGGAGCGCCAGCTGCTCTTGCAGAGGACCCGGGTTCCGTTCCCAGCACCTACATTTCCACTTACAACTACCTCTAACTACAGTTCCAGGGGATCCCACGCCCTCTCCTGACCTTCAGGAGTATTGCATAACATGGGTGCACTTACACATGCATGCAGGCAGCACACTCACACACTTAAAATAAAAATAATTATTCTGAAAACAAAATACATTAGAAAACAAGGTGGATAGAGGTGGGTCAGTTCCCAGAGTGCATTGTGGGAGCAGCAATCTGACTGCTGCCGGGAGCATGCATGTTCCTCAGGTCCCAGAGCCATCCTTTGGTCTCTTGCTAAAAGGAGCAAGACCTTGGATGGTGCTATGTGGACAGTCATGTGATTCAAGGCTGGCTGTAGCTCAGCTGGAATGCTTGCCCTGCATGCCAGAATCCCTGGGTTTCATGTTCCACATAAAGCCATGAGCACAGTGGTATAATTCTGTAACCCCAGCACTTAAGGCAGTAAAGCGGGGGGGGGGGATCGGAAGTTCAAGGTCATCCTCGGCTACATGGCATGTTCAAGGCCAGCCTAAGCTACAGGAGACCTGATTTTAGAAGAAAAAAATGCACATGATTTGGACTAAGGGTAACCTCTGGCCAGACTTCAAAGTATTTAATGGGATGTTATTTTGACCTCCAATATCTGTCATCTGTTGTCCCAGGTAGGCGTGTGAGGTTTCCTCTTGACACATGTGGACGAGTGGAAGGTCTTCCCACAGTGACACGTGACACATGAGGGGCTGAGCAGCAGCTCTGAGTTTCCTCCTCTGTCCTAGTTTGCCTTCAGTTGCTGTGACAAAAACACTGAAAAGGATTTATTTGGCTTACAAGCACAGTCCATCATTAAGGGAAGCCAAGGCAGGAGCTGGAGCACAGGCCGTGGAGGAGCGCTGCTTACTGGCTTGCTCCCTGGCCCATGCTCAGCTTGCTTTCTTATACAATACAGAACAACCTGCCCAGGGTGGCACTGCCCACCTGGGGGCTGGGGCCTCTCGCATCACTCAATCAAGAAAAGGTTCCACGGGCATGGCCACAGGCCAGTCCAATGGAGCCAATTCCCCAGTTGAGGCTCCCTCCACCCAGGTGTGTCAAGTTGACACTAAAGCTATCCAGCACACCCCCAGACAGTCCAGCACACCCGGTGCAGTTCACTGGCTCAGGCAGGTGCACCTCCAGGCAGCCAGGCCTTTACCACATCGCCTTCCACTGGCCAGGGTTCTGCGGCTGCTCAGGACCCCCTTGGCAACTGACAGAATGGAAGAAGTGGACCTGTGAAAATTTGTCCAAATTTTTTTTCCTGAACTAAATCGGGAATTGGCCTTTCGGTATCGAGTGATGTTTTTACAGTTCACACCTCGGACGCCACAATCCGTTGATCTTTCAGTGTTAATGCGTGAAGTCTCCATTGCATTTGGAGTGTCAAGAGAGTGGGCCTGATGCTAAATTGAGAGCCTTTTAAGGTCACCCCAGTTACGATGAGAAAGGACAGCTTCAGCCAGCAGAATTCTCACAAGATCTCCACCCCCTGAAAAGCTGACAGGAGGCGTCCCGCAGGTCTGGTGGAGACCGAGGGCACCTGGCCTTCTAGACTGAGCCGGGCCTTCCATCTCTGCTGCCACCTAAAGATGAGCCGAGCTGTCCTGAGCCTGCGCTCAGCAGGAAAGGTTGTTGTGCCTGCACCTACTCTGGGACAGTAACAGGCCAGGCTCTTCCACTTGCGTGCAGGCTGGGCACCATCTACCTCCACTGATTAGGCTTCGCTCCCTAGCACAGCCAGTCGTCCCAGTGCCTGCCATCCCTCCCATCCCAGCTCTTTAGGGAAGATAACCTCAGAAATGCACTTATCTAGGGCACTGGAGAGGTGGCTCAGAGGTTACGAACACTGGCTTCTCTTGCCGAGGACCCAGGTTTGATTCCCAGCACCCACATGGCAGCTAACAGCTGTCCATAACTCCAGGACACCCTCTTCGGACTTCTGTGGGCATTGCACTCCATAGGTGCACTTACACACATGCAGGCAATACACTCATACACATAAAATAAAAATAATGGCCAGGCGTGGTGGTGCACACCTTTAATCCTAGCACTTGGGAGACAGAGGCAGGCGGATCTTTGTGAGTTCAAGGCCAGCCTGGTCTACAGAGTGAGTTCCAGGACAGCTGGGGCTACAGGGAGACCCTGTCTCAAAAAGACCAAAAAAAATAAAAATAAAAATAATAATCAAAATATTTTTTAAAAAGACATCCACTTGCTAGTCAAATCTTCAGCTGCAGCCAGGCACGCTGGCTCACACCTGCACTCCAAACACAGCAAAGGTCTGAGGCAGGATTGTTGACACACGTTCAAGGGCAGCCTGGGCTACAGCAAAGGAAGTAAAACCTGCTGGAGAGATGGTTGGTGGGTAAAGAGCTTTGTACAAGTCTGAGGACCCCAGTATGGAGTCCCAGCTTCCAAGTCTCGCACCTCCTCTCTGGGTCTGCTGAAGACAGAGAGCTGTCCCTAGGGGAAACAAGGGACAGGAGGCCACATGCACAGGCAGGTGGGACAGGAGATGGTGCAGGAGGCCAGGGTGCTAGGAAGCCAGCCTGGAAGGCAGGGAGAGCTCGTCAGCACCCCCAGCCTGCACCCGGGCCAGCTGACTCAGCACCCAGACATGACTCAGCCAGTGCTTTGTACCCACCCAGCTCAGTCAGAGGCTCATTTTTTTTTTTTTTAACCAAAGGAGCCCATATGTTCCCTTGGAGGGAATTAGGTAATGCAAATAAACAACAAAAGAAAAGGAATGCTGCAGGCCTCTGCAGGCCTCGGGGAAGCAGTATCACTTCAGTCTGCTGCGAAACCAGTCCTTTCCCTTCTGCTATAGCACAGGGCCCAGACACAAGGGTTCAAGACAGCACACCTTACCTTCTTCCCTTAAGAGACCCCAGACCCTGCCTGACACATCCTGGGTCTTCTTACCGTCCCTTCGCAGGAAACTGGGCTCACAGCATACACAGCTTTGGGCTGTGGGAGAAGCAGTCTCTACCTAGGCAGCCCCATCTTCCACATCAGTTTATCAGCCTTTCGGAAAGATGGTTCAGTGGAAGATACTCCTATTTTCTGGAACTTTCGTTCACAGATGTAGTACAGAGAAGCTATTCAGAGGAGACCTACACGTGTGTGTGTGTGTGTGTGTGTGTGTGTGTGTGTGTGCGTGTGTACGCACACGGGCACACATGCACACATGTACGTGTGTAGCTTTATAGAGTCGCTGCCACAGGCTATCTTACTGTGTCATCACGCCAGGCTCTCCCACCCTAGCCCTCTCTGCCCACACCCCACTCTAGCCCTGGCAGCAAGCACGGCTGATCTCTATCTCTGTCCTTAGTGTATTCTACAAATGTTATATGCACAGAATCATATGGTGTGTCTTTTATTTTCTTGTGTTCGTGTGTGTATATTGTGTACATGTGTGTTTGGCTGCACATAGGTAGATGCCTGCATGTACATATATGTATATGTGGAGCCCCAACAATAATCTCAGATCCCATTCATTAGGGCCCCTTGGAACACAGCTGCTGCACCTTCTGGGTGTGGGGCAGTTGGACACAGTGAAATGGACCCTTCAGAAACAGCGTCCTAGGTGGCCCTGTGTGGCAGGTGCCCAGAACTCACTTCTCAGAACATTCTTTCAGCTGAGTAGAACCTTTACACCCTTAAGCCAGTAATAGGTAGGGTCAGGCCAGTTCCTGAGATGCCCTCAAGGAATCTTTCCTACTGCCCCAGTGCAAAGCACGTAGCTTCTTCTCAGCATCTCTGATTATCAGCAGTGGCCACAAGTCACTTAGCCCAATTTTACATGCAGTAAGCAATGCACAACCTGAACACACTAAACAATGACCACACCACAGCCTGAACGCACTAAACAATGACCACGCCACAGTCTGAATGCAGTAAGCAATAACCATGCCATAGTCTAAATACTGGGCTGCCGTAACGTTTCCTCCATTAAATTAATTCTTCCATTGTCTTTAAACTCAGCCTCCCACAAAGCCTCAGGATGTTGACAAAATGTAGATAGATAGGTCCTTTGCTTGGATATAACACAAACAACCTCTAGTCTAATTTGCACCAGAATCCTTTCCTTTTGAAATCTCATGAACTTAGCTTTTACTGTCCATGTGCCTGTCAGCATGCTGATCTTTTTTTATTTTATTATTATTATTACTATTATTATTATTATTATTTTGGTGTTTTTGAGACAGGGTCTCCCTATAGCTCCAGCTGGCCTGGAACTTACTCTGTAGACCAGGCTGGTCTTGAACTCACAGAGATCTGCCTGCCTCTGCCTCCCAAGTGCTAAGATCAAAGGTGTGCGCCACCATGCCCCGCTGATCTTTTTTTAATTTATGTATATATCTATGTGTGTTTGTATGCTATATGTGTAGTGCCCAAAGAGGCAGGAAGAGGGAGCCAGAGCTGGAGCTGTGAACCACCTGATGGGGTGCTAGAAAATGAACATGGGTCCTCTGCAAGAGCAGCGAGTGCTCGTAACTGCTGAGCCATGTCTCCAGGCGCAGCATTCTGCTCCTTTGGGTTCCCACTGGAATCTCCCCATTAAACTCTGCTCATAGCGCTCTAGGGCTCCTGGAGGCCAAGCTTCAAACTTCTCCATTTTGCTCCCACAAACCAGTCCCAAAGGCCTGTGAGCCACAGCAGCAACTCTGCCTCTCCGACACCAGTCCTCAGTGACAGCGTCTTATCCTGAGAAAATACCAGTCAGACCCAGTGACTAAAGAGAAAGGAAGCCAGGCATGGTGGCGTGAGCCTTTCAGGAGGCAGAGGCAGGCGGATCTCTGTGAGTTTGAGGCCAGTCTCATTTGCATAGGGAGTTCCAGGCCTTCCAGGGCTGTACAGTGAGACCCCATCGCAAGAAAAGAAAAAGAAAAAAAGAGGGAGGAAGCTAGATGTGTGGACACATGCAGGTGTGGTGTGGACGCATGCAGGTGTGCTGTGGATGCATGTAGGTGTGGTGTGGACGCAGGCAGGTGTGTGGATGCATGCAGGTGTGTGGACACATGCAGGTGTATGGACGCATGCAGGTGTGTGGATGAATGCAAGTGTGTGGATGCATGCAGGTGTGTGGACGCATGCAGGTGTGTGGATGCATGCAAGTGTGTGGACGCATGCAGGTGTAGTGTGGATGCATTCAGGTGTGGTTGGACACATGCAGGAATGGGGACGCATGCAGGTGTGGTGTGGAGGCATGCATGTGTGGGAACGCTTACAGGTGTGGACACATGCAGGTGTGGGGACGCTTGCAGGTGTGGTGTGGACGCATGCAGGTGTGGTGTGGACACATGCAGGTGTGGGGATGCTTGCAGGTGTGGTGTGGACACATGCAGGTGTGGTGTGGACACATGCAGGTGTGGGGATGCTTGCAGGTGTGGTATGGACACGTAGGTGTGGGGATGCATGCAGGTGTGGTGTGGACGCATGCTGGTGTGGTGTGGATGCATGCAGGTGTGGGGACGCATGCAGGTGTGGTGTGGACGCATGCAGGTGTGGGGACACATGCCTGTGAGCCCAGCACTTGTGAGGTAGAAGCAGCAGATTCAGGAGCTCAGGCCTTTTCTCTTTGTTTCATGTGGAGCCTGCTCCATCTTCCCCAGGAGCCTTTAGGATGCCCATGGTGTGTGTCTGCTCACTGAGGACAGGATCCTGAGGAAGCAACCCCTAAGGCTGTTGCACAGAGATTGGGCTTCCCCTGCACAGACACCATGACACAGCTTCAGCCATGGGACAAGGCTTCCTCAGCACAGCAACATGGAGCACAGGGAATGGACACCTGTTGTGAGCGAGAGGCAGCTGGTGTCTAAGAGCACTGCCTGCTCTGCCAAGGACCTGATGTCAGTTCCCAGCAGCCACATCGGGCAGTTCACAACCATCTCTAACTCCAGCTCTGGGTACTCTGACTCCCTCTTCTGGCCTCTGTGAGCATCTGCACTTACAGGCACAAAGCCACACATATATGCATGATTAAAAATAAAAATCCTCAAAAGAAAGCACGTGTCCCATAGCACCCCCAAGAGCCACGGCTGCCGCCCCGCTCCACGGCCCTCCCTGCTTCGCACGAGGCTCCTGCCTGGATCGAGCCCAGGTCTTTGCTGCCATAGCCTTTTCTCTTTTTTTTCTTTTTTTCTTTTTTTTTTTTGTCTTTTCGAGACAGGGTCTCCCTGTAGCCCCAGCTGTCCTGGAACTCACTCTGTAGACCAGGCTGGCCTTGAACTCACAAAGACCTGCCTGCCTCTGCCTCCCGAGTGCTAGGATTAAAGGCGTGCGCCACCACGCCCGGCTCTTCTGCCATAGCCTTTTAAGATTTGACTTTGTACTGGCCTTTCATTCCCAAAGGGCAGCTGGTCAAATTGGTGATCTCCAGAAGCCGCAGTTAATGTGCTCTCCCCCATTTCTTTCTATGACTTTGCATTTCAGCAAAGGTTTTTATTAAAAATTTATTATTTTATTTTATGGCCTGAGCGTGTCACCTGCAGGCATCAGCGCACCCCTGCCATGCAATGCCGGCAGTCAGAAGAGGGCGTCGGGTCCCCTGGACCTGGGGTTACAGACAGTGTCAATCCCCGTGTGGGTGCTGGAAATCAAACCTGGGTCTTCTGCAAGAGCAGCTGGTGCTCTTCACCGCTGAGCCATCTCCACAGCAAAGTTTCTGAAGAGAACTTCCAAGCAGAAAAGGGAAGTCACCTAACGGGGTGGCAGGTGGCTCTCAGCCTCTCCGAGGACTCTGGGCCACAGCGGAAACAGGCTTGTACAATTGCACCAGCAAGTACAGACCGCTGACTGAATGATGCCGATGCCGACTGCTAGCCATGTCCTTCCATGCGCTGGACAACGAGAGAGAGAGAGAGAGAGAGAGAGAGAGAGAGAGAGAGAGAGAGAGAGAGAGAGAGAGAGACTGCCCTCACTACCCTAACAGCATCTCAGGACTGTTTCAGGCAGAGCCAGGATTTGAACTCAGGTCTGACTGGCTCCGTTGGCCTAGACCATTGTATCCAAGCCTGCCGCATCTCCCAGAAGAGAAATAGTATTCCCTAATTCCTGTAAGAGGCTTGCTACCACACCTCATCAGCAATGACTCTGTTAAGGCCAGCACGGTAACGCGTGCCTATAATCCCAGCCCTCGGGAGGTGGAGGCAGGAGGATCGGAGTTCAAAGTCGTCCTCCGCCGTGTACTGAGTTCGAAGCCCGCCTGGGATGCACGAGACGCTGCCTTTTTAAAAACGTTATAAAAGCCTCCTCCAGTGGGTTCCTTGAGGAAGCTTTGTGTCTAGAAGAATATTTGCCCTCAGCTAAAGAGAGAGACCAGAAACCCACAAAAGAGCGTGCAGAAGCCAGGGTCTGCTGCAGGCCACCCTGGGGGGCCAGAAGGGACTGGGCATGGCAGATGGTGGCCTGGAGTAGCAGAGAGGGAAGGTGGCTGCAGACAAAATGTCACTCTTGGCCAATGTGAGCTCACTCCCCACGTCTGCTGTGACAAACCATGGCTGGATGAATGACTTCAGCAGTGCAAATGTTAGAGTTCCAGAGGACGGGGGGGTCCAGAATCTGTTCCAGTGGCTAAGCTACCATCAGAGACGGGGCCGAGACGTTGAGAGCCATCCTCAGCCTATGCCCACACTGCTTCCTGACACCCTCGGTCTGCAGTGGGACCCGGCCCCTCTGTTTTCTCACTCTGACTTCTGTGAGCAGCACCCTCCCCTTCTCACACTGATGCTGTTTGTTCACACAGGGTCTCACTCAGTAGCCCTGGCTGGCCTGGAACTTGCTATGTAGACCAGGTCAGTCTCGTGCTTCTGCCTCCCAAGTACTGGAACTAAAGGTGTGTGCCACCACACCTAGCTCGGCATTTACTCTTGCACTGTTGATTAATCTGGGGGTCACGGTGGCCCTGCCAGACGACCAGGTGCTCTCCTAGTTAGAAGCCCGCTGATGGGCCCCCGGCTCTAGCTGCAATCTCATAGTCACTGGTCTGCAGAGTGGGACGTGGGTGCCTGGGGAGAGGGGGGAGACATGGGAGGCTGTGGAGCAGCATCAAGAGTGGCGCCTGCTTTGAGCTGTGTGAGACTGCCCCAAGTGAGTGTGGGATCAGAATGTAGGAAGCTTGCTTGGCCTTGAGGGACACTTCCCTCGCCTTCATCCATCACGTGGAAGCTTCCTACATTCTGATCCCAGAGTCCCTCACCCTCCACTCCAGAGGAAGCAAGTCCTGGCCAGACTCGAGCTAGACCACAGACTGACAAACCCGTACTCACAAAGTCTCTCACACATGTGATCACATGCGCACATGGTGAATGGCCAGGAATGGACATATGTGTCAATCCAGCCAATGACACACTTAGATCTTGTTTGGTGTTCTGAGAAAGCAACCACCAGTTTCCACTGAACCTGACCAGCAAGCCAGATGCCGGGGGACCTGGGAGCTGAAGGGGCCTCACTCCTCAGGAGCCCACATGCTTCACTCCTGGGCTTGGTGTGGCCCGGGCACAGGTAGGAAACACCTTTTCCTGTATGTGTTGCACAGTGCTTAGTGATTTTCCAAGAAGCCAACTGAGGTAGAAGTTGCTGCAGTATCCCGTAATCAGGCTCCTACTGATGGGTCAGAAGCCTCAGTTTATCTCCCAGATACTCGACACAGATCCACCTGCGCCCTAATCCCTCCTATCCTCACCCCCACCTCCTTGTAAACTCACTTCCTTGAGTGCCTGACTATAAAACTGCCGTTCTGGGGACATTCTAACACTGTCATTCTAATCCCAACACAGGCTGGCCACCCGCCATGCCTGAAACAAACTTCCTTTTCATCTGAGTCCTGATATTTCCTCCTCTCTGTGCCGATTCTCCCCTCAAAATGAACCTCTGCAATGGCAGAGGAAACCAATTTTGATCAGACCCCTGTCCATTCTAGAGATGACACAGTTAGATCGTAGTTGCTGTCGCTCTGATAAAACACGATGGCAACTTATAGAAGGAAGAGTTGATTGGCTTATAGTTCCAGAGGGATAAGAGTCTGCATGGCGGGGAGGGCACAGGAAGCAGAGTGGGGCGGGGGGGGAGGGGGCAGTGACACCGAAAGTGGGCAAGGTTGTGATTTCTTAGAGCCTCCCCCAGGGTCGAGTTTCCTCTCTCAAGGCCACACCTCCTAAGGCTCCATAACCTTCCCCAAACAGTGTCATGTACTGGGTAGGGCCCAAGTGTTCAAATACTTATGGGGGGACATTTATTCAAATCACCACAGTGAGTCTGGAGCTAAAAGGCAGCGAACGGACTGAGCTCCAGTACAAAGGCTTTGAGACGTTAGCAGCAGACTTACATTCCTGTCCCGCTTTGATCTTGACCTGGAAACGGTTTCTTAGTTTGGCATTTCCCCCCCATCTAGAAAGCCTGAGAATGGAGGAGGAATGGTTCGTTTGAGCCTAACAAGTTCTCCGTCCTTTGTATTAGTAGTACTTTTAAATTTGCTTTACACAGAGCCCCATCTCTCGCCCACTGCAGTGTACCGTGGCTGGCTAGAAGCTTCTCAGACTCTGACAGGAGACTGTGGGGCTGCTGGGTGGACCCCCTTTCCACATGGTGACCACATGGCACAACTTCCTATCACCACAGGGAAGCTCCTTGCCACCAAGGGCCCTTGCCTATGTCCCCAGAGCCCATCCAGGCCCAGAGCATCTGCTCTGGTGACCCAAACCTTCAGTTATCCAAGAACCAGGTCACCCCTCCAATGCCGGCTGGCGATTCCTCGCGCTCTGCGTGTGGGCTGGGCTTGGTTACCTTTGGTGAAGATGGGAAGGAAAAGATAGGACTGTCAAAATGGAGACATGTAGCGGATTCCTCCTCACCCCAGAGGCCCAGGCCACCACAGTGCTGCTGTGTGCCCTGCCCTGGGGGAGGTGAGGAGGGCCCCTCACTCAGCAGGTCTCTTTCCCCCAAATCCATAACCCCAAACAGATCTGAAGGAAGCAATTCGATGACACACCCTGAGGTTCCTTCCGCAGAATGCCCAAGCAGGATAGCGAGGAAGGCAAGGTACCGTTTCTAAGAACAAGGAATCGGTCACACGCAGCACTGAGCTCCACATGCGATCCTCAAACAGAAACCAGACATTGATGGACAAGGAAAAGAAGACAATACAGAGATGGCTTAGTGGGTCAAGAGCCTGCCACACAGCATGCAGACCTGGGTCGGAGTCTCAGAACCACGTGGAACCGGCTGCAGCCACGGGCACTCGTAATCACTCATAATCCCAGTGCTGAGACATAGTGACAGGAAGATCCCAGGGCCTTCCTGAATCTGCAAGCTCCAGGCTCAATGACAGACCCTGTCTCAGAGAATAGCATGGAGAGCCATCGAGGAAGAGCCCCCATCAGCCCTGCCCACACATGTACACACAGCACACAGAGAGAAAGGAAATGTGGAGGAGTTCAAATAAAGTCTGGAGTTTAGTTAACAGCAGCTTCTGCTCAATGTCTGGTGGTTACTAGAGACTCGGGTGCGGGGGAGGGGCCCAGGACCCCCTTACTGTCTCTGTTACTCTTATAAATTTAAAGAGATTTCCGAATGAGACTGTTGTGAGATTGTGGGGTTTGTTCTTGATTTTAGTTGAGTCGCTGAGCATCGCTGTGACTGCACAGTGTGTGGCAGGGAACGGGGCCTCCGCTCCCCAGGCTGGGCTTACCTGGGGCTGCTCCCCAAGCTGCAGGATCCTCTGCTCCCCAGGCTGCAGGATCCTCTGCTCCCCAGGCTGCAGGATCCTCTGCTCCCCGGGCTACAGGATCCTCTGCTCCCAGGGCTGGGCATACCTGGGGCTGCTCCCCAGGCTGCAGGATCCCATCTTGAACTCCAGGTACTGGTTGTCACCCTGGAGCCACAGCCAGGCTGAGCGATGGGGCCTTGGTTCTTCCTTGCCTGCTTGGGCTTCCTGACAATATGGTGCCCCGTCCCAAGAGAGAGCCTCTAAAGACAACCGTGGAGTCACTGTCTGGTCTTAAATGCCCTAGCCCAGACAATGGCACAGGCTTGCCACCTGTCTGTCAATAGCCAGTCTCTGTGCTTGACCCAGGTTCAAGGGGACACAGAGACTCCAACCCCGTGTACAGTAAGTACTGAGAACCTGCAGATCTGTGAGAGAGCCAGGAGGTGGGCAGAGCTGCCTTCTCCTCTTCATCCAGGGATGTGAAAGCCTTCTTGTACTGTGGAGAATGCTGGAGGGGAGGCCCCTGGGAGAGAATGGAGAAGACACCCCGGAGTGCCCCGCCCACTCCATCCTGGGGCAGATAAGACCAGTCAGGGCTTTTAAAAACATTAATCTCGGGGCTGGAGAGATGCCCTAGCAGTTAAGAGTGCCGACCGCTCTTACAGAGGACCTGGGTTCGATCCCCAGCACCCACATGGCGGCGGAGAACCGTCTGAAACTCCAATTCCAGGAGAACTCCAGTTCCAGGGGAATCCGACACCCTCTTCTGACCTCTGCGGCATTGCACGACACGGGTGCACAAACTTGCATGCAGACAGTACATTCATACACATACAGAAATAAAAAAAAAATTAATCTCATAAATCTTTCTCCTTTTACTAAAGATTTCCGTGGAGAGAAACAAAGTCTGAGTGTTAACTCAATTTTTTTGAGGCCTTGCAGTTAAAAAAAAAAAAAAAAAATTATTCTCAGCCAGGCGTGGTGGCGCACACCTTTGATCCTAGCACTTGGGAGGCAGAGACAAGCAGATCTTTGTGAGTTCAAAGCCAGCCTGGTCTACAGAGTGAGTTCCAGGACAGCTGGGGCTACAGGGAGACTCTGTCTTGAAAAAAAACAAAAAACAAAACAACAACAACAAAAAAAATTGATCCCTCCTGACCCCTTTTCATGAGAGAAAGTTTTGTGTGATTCCAGGTATATCAGTATATGAACCAGGCATATAAATAAAACATAGACTGACAATAACTCATAAAGAAGACATAATCACATTTTATAAGATAGCATTTCCGTAATAACACATTTTGTAGTTAGGGGTCAGCCATTTTGCAAAAATTACACATAACAAATATATATATATGATAACATAGTTGCAGAGTGATTTAACAAGTCTAAAGGTCCCATGTTCAGCGAGAGCGAGTACTGCACCTGTCCCTACATAATTACTTTTCTTGAGCACTGATTATCTTCTTGTACCTATCATGATAAACAATGAAATTATACACTTACTCATATATAGGAGGAAACAACCATTTGATCATAGGCAAAAGACGAATTATATTTAATTTTATAATGACAAAACTTAATAAATCGGATCAGCAATTTAGAACTCTTATATATTTTGTTCTGTGTATGGATACCAGTAGGCGTACATGTGAGAGGCCAGTGTAGTTGCGCCTGTTGTAAGCGACAGTGGAGTAGAAGAGAAGGCCGCTGAACGACTGTCAGCAAGAGTGGAATTGAGGTGTTATTGATTGTTATATTTGCCTTTGTCATTCATTTGAATATAGAGAGATTTTTGACCCTCCGTCCCATGTATCCTAGCTATCATTGAACACATGGTTGTTCCTTTTGTGTCGTGCTCTCTGGTCGATGATGGGGATCTGCCAAAGAGAGTCCAACTACGAGACCTACAACAAGATCCAGGAATTGGGCTTTTAACACGTCAATCGCCGCCCTAGAAGGATTGTTCTCGTTCCAACAAAACCGAATAAATCGCTATATGACTTAACAACACAATCCGATACAATATAAGAAATATAATATATATATGGAAGAATATCACTAAAGTAGTTGCCGTAAAAGTGTGTGCGCATTTTACTCTATTGGTTATGGAGTGTCCGAAGAGGCAAAGCGGTGAAGGGCAGAAGCAAGTAAATTGAACAAGTGAAACCTGACACAAATTGCTATTACCTGCACTGATGAAAGACGCATAGCAACGGTCCCCATCTATATGAGAGAAGCTGCTGGAGATGCGAGGAAACTGGCTGCCAATGTTTAAAACAGAGTAATTGCTATCACATTTGTATGTCTTATCCCAGCACTAGGCACAACTTGGTTTTAATACATTTAAATACCCCTCTGATGCTACTCAAAGGTTCAGAAAACTTTTCAGAACAGAAAAGGGAAGAGTCCATAATTCCCCAAATGACCTCATAATGGCAGCAGAGAGAGTGGACGAATATGATAGCCTGAAACGTCTTGGGAAACGAAGTACAACCACACGTGAGAGGATGCCCATATTATAAATATGACGCTCTTTATTGGAGCTAGGTGTGTGTTCCATTGCCCTCAGCTGAGGGACTAAACAACAGAGTATCTGAAGGAACAAACCAGAGACCACGACAGATCACATGACAAACACTTGGGCACACAGAAAGTAAAGAAATCGAGGTGTTGAGATTGGTCATCAGAATACCAAACACATACATTGTAAAACAAAATAGCCTGCACACATAAGGAGAATATAATGAAAGGAACAACATGGAAAAGCACAGAATAATTCAACACCAAAATCTAGAACCATGGCGTTCTACTAGTGAGAGGAACCCTAACAGGAAAGGAGATCGAGTAGCGCACTTAAAGAAATGAGCGAGCAAGTTCTAGGTGAGCGGACTGATTGGATGACGGTTATAGTGTATTGGATATCATATTTCGAGAGGATTGCTGTAACTAAACTGATGTTCACAGATAAATCAGAGGATCATTCCATTTGATCTAGGAAGAACAAGCATAGAAGAAAAGAAACTGAGAAGTAAAGGTACCAAGAGACGGAAACCAAACTTGGAAAATACACGAAAAGTCGTATCTCGTCACATCTGCGGGTCACACGTAATGAGACCAAAATCCACCCCTGGGAGCACAACACCATCCTTGGAAAAACCTAAAAGCGCGGAGTAGCAATAAGAGAGAACTCCTCGATGACGCGAAGAAAGATATCCATGCTCTGCGCGAGACACTTGAAAACTATACCACACGGGAGGACAGCCACTGAGAGCCCGGAGGACAGCCCCCACAGGAAAGAGACCTTAGCAAAGAAAACGATGTCGAGAAGCTCCAAAATGGGAAGTAAATAAAGAAATCAACAGGCACGTTACTATAAATGAAAAAGGAAATCAAAACACTCATCCAAACCTTCTGAATCCCCAACTGCTCCTAGACGATTGGAAGACTAGTATAGCGAGGAAACCAAGCGCCGTCAGTATAGGCTGATGAAAAGATGCAGAAGAAGGACAATGATAAGAGAA
The DNA here is from genome assembly GCA_009823505.1 of Rhizomys pruinosus. Lineage (NCBI taxonomy): Eukaryota > Metazoa > Chordata > Mammalia > Rodentia > Spalacidae > Rhizomys > Rhizomys pruinosus. The sequence goes on from VZQC01013594.1 coordinate 5,085,383, forward strand.
AAAGAATGAATCAGTGCCCAGCAGCTTGTTGTGCAGCAGGGCTACTGGTACCATACAGAATACGAGAGCTTAAATGGGATGGACACCTCAAAGGTGAAGAGGCAGATCAATGAAAAATTTAGGATATGGAGATCTAAAGAGAGGAAGAGGCTGCACGAGGGGGAGCAAAGGAGGTGGAATGTGATGGTGAGGAAGGGGATGGAGATGAAGATGAGGAAGCGGACAGGTGCCACCAATAAGGGAGCAGAAGATGATATGGATGATGATGTTGATAGCAAGAAGTAGAAGACAGATGGGGATGACTAGATGGCAAAAAACACTGCACAAAAAGTTAGCTAAAGCGTCACACATAGGCCTACCATTGCAGGACCGCTTATTCACTGCAGATCCCTCCACTTAACCCTCTCCAGAATCTAAACGTCGTTGGTCGATCACCTTTTGAGTAATGGAAACACGAGACCCCCGCCCGCCTACAGCTGGCAGATGCCACCCCTAGGAACATTAGAGAGGAAATCGCATGTTGGCTAGAAGGCTCGAACTGCAAGGGCGGCAACGCTCACCTCACACTCACCCACCCAGCAAACAAACAACAGAATCTAACGGGAATGAATCCTATGCAACCATAGCGAGAGGAGGAATAGAACCTAAAACCTTGATCCTGCGAATGAGGTTGCCCGACTAAAATTCTTGCTTCTCAAAAGTAATTTAGGAGAAAGAAAATTTGGTCTTTGCGTGTTTTAATTAATTGCTTATTCATGATATTGATATTTGAACATATTGTTAGGGGTCAGCCATTTCTAATGATAACGGGTGAGGGAACCAGCCTTTTGGAACAGCCGATATGTCAGTGACCCTGGATGTCGCCATCGCCATTAGGCGATCATTATAAACTTACGTTGTATGGACACCAGTCATGAAATACAAATCTCAAGGAGAGAAGAAAAGATAGCAACTTAAAGTAAAAAGAGAGAAAAGCAATAACGATATACTCAAAAAGAAACAATCCTATTATTCCGAGCATTCCATAAACTCTTTTTGTGTATGTACCCCAATATGCTACCACCCCTATAAGAGTTGTCCTAGTTTATTTATAAGAGATGGTATAATAGAATTAAAAGCCCACAAGATAAGAAAGAGAAAAGGCAGATGAGTAATATTATATCAAACGATTGAGTATTTGTGCCTAGAAAGATCTGATGCTATAACAATACTTAAATTTAAATTAAATATATCATTTGGCCTTTTGACAATGAGTTCGCTGAACAAAAGGTCCCACAACCAAAAAACAAATCGGAGAGGAAAGCTCACCACAATAGGTTAAATAAGCCTACTGAGAGAGATAGTTTTCCTTAAAAAAAAGCCATAAATGCTATAACTATTCAAAAAGCCTCAAAATAAAATAAAAAAATAAAAAATATAAAAAATGGTGGGTCTTTCTTTGTTGGGAGAATGCAGGAGAGGACACCAAATAAAAATAGCTGAGAAGAAGCCATATAGACTCATTGACGGGTTGATAAGAGATATCCTACGAAAACCTGCACTCTATAGTATCTTTTTTCCTTGAGTTATTTGAAACCTTTGACAAGAGAAGATTATATCTTACCTACCTCAATGACGAATCCACAACTACCGCTGTGCTATAAACCCCAGCCTGGCGGAGGAGAGGACATCTGGTTGTAAGCAACCTGAGTCAAAGGAGAGGCATGACGAACATACGAGCGATTATCAGAGACCAGCTAGTCGTACAATGGAACCCTCAACCAGCTGGGACTGAAAACATGAAGGAACTAAGAGGAAGACGATAAATTCCCACGAAAACCTCAACCAAAGAGCAGAGAGAGATTTCTAGACAGGGAAAACTTTGGAGAAGCAGGGAGAAAGATGGACACACTACCAATTAGGTGAGCAGCCCAGAGAGGGACTGGGGTTCTGAGGATCCCAACGGGAAAAAGACTGAAATAAATGAACCAGAGGGAACGAGAAGTGAATGGAGAGCCTGCGAGATAGTTGGAAGAGAAAACCGATTGTAAGTATTTCTTCAAGGGCGGAGTAAGGAAATACAGAAATGGATCCAGTCCAAAACGGGCTGGTAGCCTTTGAGTCAGAGGAATGGAAGGAAAGCTAACGCAGAACGGATATGTAGGAATTACTCTAAGCTGGCCTAAGAGACAATCTCACATCACATGAACCTACTTAGCCCATCCAAAGAATAACAGTTGACATAATTACATCCTACCCCTGGGGCCACCAGCCACCTACAGCCTCAGAAGATGGAAGACACCTAAGAGCAATACATGGATGAAAGGACCAGGCTCTAACAGAAGAGTAATAATTTCAAAAGGTGACCCCCACAGCGAATGAAATCGTTACCGATCACCTGTCCCTTTATGACAAAACGGGGAGGAGTCTGTAGAACGTAAAAGCATAGCCTCGGAAAAATTAAAACACATAACACAACAATACATCACAATACACACAGCAAACCTTTCTGTTCCCCTGCCTGCTAGCTTACTCCCTGTGCTGTAGACAGGAGTTTGGGTAGGGTCCCAGAGTGTGCAGCAGGCTCGGTCTAATGAGGAAAATGGGGAACAGGAGGCAGATAATGAGGTCTATGAAGAAGAGGAAGGAGGTGCGGAGGAAGAGGAGGAGGAGGAATTGATGGTCCCGTACACCGAAGAGTAGACCAGAAGACGGAGATCGAGAGATAGAAATTGGATGAGGCATCGAGAGACCAGGAGAACAAGCGCAACACTAAAAAGCGCGGATGCCCACACACGAACATGAAGAGATTTGAAGAAATAGAGAGGAGAATCCCAAGTATTAGGATATTGGACCAAGAAAAGCTTATCGAAAGACACAGGAATGGGAGATAAAATTGAACTAGATGCCACACCCAAAGAAAAGAGTATAAAAAACACAACAAGCCGCTAAGCACATCAAGAACAAATGGCCACCTATTTACGACCCTCCCAAATTCCAACTCACGACTCAGAAAAAAATCCTCACAAAACGCAGAGGTTAGTTCGATAGGTCAACATTATCGAGCTAGTAGTGTTTACGAAAAAACACGTACACGCGAGCACCCCATTCACAAAAACGTTCCGGACCAAGTGCCACGAGAGAAAAACAAGTTACATATAAGAAAAAACCCAGCAGAATCATAGCTGACTTCTAAGTGCAAACAATGAAAGCCAAGCAAAGAATGTCAACCAACCAATATTTCACCCCAGCACACTTACCACAACTGCAACAACTTAAACAGTAACATCCAGAATTATTATGACAAACAAGCAGGAGGCAAAATAGTAACATAATAAGTTAGAACTACCGAGGCACAGAAAAGAAAACTGCTCTTTTTCTCCACTGCTAAATAAAATAATCTAATATAAAAAGAAAAAGATCACTATGGTTCAAATATATTGATAATCTACTTCTAAGAATATATTACTTACAAAGCATTCATTATATTTTTAGGAACAGGCAAATGGAACTAAGCTTATGAGGGGTCAGCCATTATTCTCACATCAGAATAAGCACAAACCCAAAGCGAACAAGCTGATAACCTAGCCTCTTTGGAGCAGTATCCACGTATGTCTCTAGAGTAATAACTTGTCTGACCATATACCCACTATGAGCAGAGGGAATATATGATCAAGATTGATGTAGTGAAACACCATACACAATATACTATCACATCAAATGAGAATAGAAAACACTTTAGAACACATTGTAAAAATAAGGGTCAAAACAAGAATAACAATAACAACACAACCTTATTTCAAATCCGCCAGCATAATGAACCAAATATAAGCATCTTTTTGTGTCACTGTGGAAGAATAACTGAGATCTTATTAGCTAGTAAGTAAGTATCTAGGTTATAATTACTGCAATTCGTATAAAAAAGGCAAGGACTTTAGACAACAGGTGTTTTATATTCGATTTTTTCTTTATAGAAACCATCTCATGTATGCTTTCGCTGTTTTAAAGAGTTAATGATCTGCACAATAGAGTGTGGATATGGTTATTTTAAATTTTGGTCACTAGTTGCAGAAATGTATCTGGTTGTGAAACAATGTCCAAAAACCAAAAATAGAAGCCCAAGGAACTGGGTGCACAATCCAGACAGTACACTCATAAAAAAAAAAAAAAAAAAAAAAAAGAATTAATTAATATGCTCGAAAAGACAAAGAGGGTCATTAAATGATTAACTAACCTCAAATCTTTAAAATAATACAAAACAAGTAAAACAAATATAATTAAACACATGGTGCCGTGATCCTTTTCCTATCTTCTGAGCTGGGGAGTATAATTACGGTGAGAGGCACAGCAACAAGAAACTTTGAGGCATGGAAGATAGCACCTCAACACATCTTTATTAGAAGAGGAGCGCTGCTCAGGCCTGATATTCAGGACCCGAACACTAGCCCTTAATGACATTTTCTTTTATTTATTTTTTTTCTCAGTAAATTTGGGACGTAGGTTTATGTGTGAGGACTGCCACTATTACAGACGCCTCACTGTAGACCCCTCCGGGAGTGCTAATAAGGCCGTTCACTGGAAAAATACCAAAGCATGAGCGAGCAGAGGCGTTGATAACTGAGCTGAAGTAGGGAGAAGAGACCGTAAGGCCCACTAAAACGTAATCAGCCGCTCTTATTGTGACAGTCTGTGTCCATGCGCCATCTCAGCTGGATTCCAACCCCAGGTACAGAAAATACTAAGGACCCCACCAGAGTTGAATACATAATGTGAGGTTCCTATTCAAAGACCAACTTGCATGAAGAATCACTGTTCTACTTGCCTGCTAACAGGTTGCTCGAGTGCGAAGACCACGCGTCATCCAGAGGACAATTGCCACTGAGACTTTCTTGGGAGGATCCCCACGGGAAAGAGAGGATAATGAGGAGCAGCATATAGTAGGAATGGGACATGATATAGGAGAAGAGACGGATTTGTAGAATTTTATTTTGGTGGTTGTATCTACTCGTCGCATCAGGGCCAGGTTCCTATCTCAGACACAGGTTGCAATATACAGGTCGATATGAATTAAGAAAACAAGAGAACTGGTGTAATCCCAGGCCGACCTGGAAATCCAGATCTCTGGCCCTATGGCCTAGGTACCCTCATCTCAGAGTATACAGAAATCCTAACCGAGCACCCTATGGGGTGAAGGCCACCCTAAGCAACCCAAGCATGACCATAATTCTTGAGAGAGAAGCACTTGCGATCCAAATTAATGAGTAGGGTGGGACGCCCCAACGATGAGAATTGTCGGTAAACTTAGCACCATCTTTCACAAGGGAGAAGGCGAGCCTGCATGAGCACAGCCGCGCACCTGAAAAACCGAATAACATCTGCGTACAACTATATACAGGCAAACCTTTCTGAATATCACACCAAACAATCGCCCTGTCGTATCGTGTTTACCCCTGTGCTGTAACATGAACAAGGAGGATAGGCTTGTGAGTAGGAGGGATAATTTTATAGCCCGTATATCCAGTGCCAGCCAGTGTGCAGACCACGGCTCTGGTCTAATGAGGAAAGTGGGAAACAGGAGCAGATCATGAGATCTATGAAGGAAGGAAATGGAGGTGCGGAGGAAGAGGAGTAGGAATTGTGATGGGTTAAAAGCAGAGAAAGGAAGTAGGGAGTGGGAGATGAAGGAGGCTAGGAAGCGTGGAAGGAAGCAAGTGGGCGCCAACTGATAGGGGAGGCTTAGGAAGATGTATATAGAATGGACTAACCGATGTTGACTAGCCACTCGTTCAGAGGAGACATAGTGAGGAGAGATCATCGGATGAAGGATGACTAGATGGCCCAGAACAAGCAAACCGATTTGTAAAGCCCAAAGGCCCGATGCATGGACCCCTATTCAAGAGCAGAGTCGTGCCTTGCAACACCGCCTCCACAATGTCTCCAGAATGCGTAAAAAACACGGGGTTGTGGTCCACCTTTCCTCTGAAGGGTAAGCTGAGAACCGCACAGCCCGCCCCTCACAGTCTTGTCTCATGGTGACCACCCTTCAGCTGCAAAGCGGCATTGCAAACTCCACCCAGCATGGGTCACCATCAAAACCTGACAAAACGACAAGACAGTACAACATAAGTGGTAATCTGGAGCCAAATACAGGGAGAAATAGGAAAATATAAAAAAACCTTAAAAAAAAAAAACTTTGAAAACACTGAAGAGGAGAGGCAATCACCAACGCTCTAACCACTGCAGCTAAACACTTGAAAGACAAACCAGAATGTAACCCTCCTTAACCACAGAAGGAAGAAATAAAATCAGAGCAGAAATCATCAATGAAATAGAAACAACAGAAACAATACAAAAAAATTCAATGGATCCAAAAGCTGGTTCCTTTGAAAAGATAAACAAATAGACCTCTTCAGCCGCAGTTCATCAAGAAAGAAAGAGCAACTACATCAATAGACCATGTGAAGGGGAAACATCAACAAATACAAATAAGCACTGCTTTTGAAAATTCCAGACATTATTCACCAGAATTCCTCCAAAAACCTATTACTCTTTATTCTCAAATTTGACTAAAGATTTGCTTGAAACTTTATCTAAAGAAAAGTTACAACTTGGGTATATATACGCACCAACTAAAAAGGACCAAAAAAGATTGAGATGACTGTGTCTTTTTATAAACGAAGATCCAATAGACAACTTTTTTAGAGAGAAATTTTGATAAAGATGTTAATATAATAACAGCCTACCCAATATCTTTTAAAAAAATAGATTTCCCAGCTTCAGATTGGCCACAAGAAAAACATATCTTATAAAACATTTTAAAGAGGGTCTTACAGTTCCAGGACTATCAAATTCAGAAGGATAGGCATGACAGAGGGGAAACCAAATGGCCCTACGGAAGCCGTCATATCAATACATCCAAACAAGTGCAGAAGAATTAACAGATGAGAACAACTAGAGAACCTCATACATGGAAGAAGACAGTCAAAAATTCTGCAACAATATGCAATGCATGAGACCCAAATCGAAAGATCATCATCATGACCAGGTTGGATTCATACCCGAGATTCAGGTGGATGGTTCTAAACATATGTAAATATCAATAAATATCGATTAAAAAATTACATGAGAATGGGACTTTATAGACAAAAACACCACGGGCGAACACATCCATCAATGCAGGAATAAATACTTTTTGACAATCTAAGCATCCCTTCATGCTTTTAAAGTTCTTAGAGGAATTGGAACTGGATGGGTATCTTCTCAATGTAAATCAATAGGCATATGACATAAAACCCACAGCTCTGAAATATCGCTAAGAGAAAGTTGCTGAAACATTTCGAACCTAAACGGCAGGACATCTTCCTAAATAAGCAAGGCGACCAGTACGCCACTCTACCTCTTACAATAAGTCTGAAATCCTGCTAGGCAAATAAGGCCACATAAAAGTTAATTAAAGGAGTACTAAATAAGAGGGAATGTTTAAAGCTTATATCACTATCTCTTTTTGCAGATGTTATGGTAGTTTACCTAAGGGAATGCTAAATGACCTGTCCAGCCTAGAAACCTTAGAAAGACATAAAGTTCAGAAATGTGGGATACAAAATAAATTAGGAAAAATCAATAGCCTTCCTTTACACCAAAAAAAAGCAACTGAAGAAGGATGTAGGAACCTTCCAATCAATACCCTCAAAAAAATAAAAATACCTAGAATAAAACCACAGACACCAGCCCTACAACAAAAATCAAAACCCTGAAGCAAAGGTATGAAAAACATTCAAAAGATTGACAACCGCCATGCTCAGGGGATCTTCAGGAATAAATATATAGTCAAATTATAATTAAAAATTCCATCTAAGACCCAAATTAATATACAATCATGCAACCCATGAGCTTATTCACAGCTAGAAAAAAAATCCTTAAATCATAAGTTTGTTTATGGCAAAACAAAAGATCCCAAATAAATATATCAACCCTGAGTGAAAAATACAAAACAGGGGGGATTGCCCTACCAGACATCAAGCTATATTACACAGCTATAGTCAAAAAACAGCCTGGTAGTGGCAAAAAAAAAAAGTAAAATATGACCAACTGGAAACAAAATGAAACACTTGAGCCATATAACATCGGCCACCCTATGACATAAGGCCAAAAAAGCTCAATGGAGAAAGAATAGCATCTTCATCAAATGTTGCTAGCAAAACTATATCACCACCTGTAAAAGAATAAAACTAAACCACTAACTTCCACCCTGTACAAAAACTCCAAAGTGATCAAAATCTCAACTAAACTGAACCACCTAAAATGATAGAAAAAGAAGCACAGTAGCAACCATAACAAGAAATAGTAATAGGTAATACTTGTAATCAACAGAGTCACAGGAAATAAGAAACACTGACAAGTACCTCCATAAAACAGCCGCATTGGTAGCAAAAATAAATATACAAATATAAAAAAAGAAGAAAAACAAATTAATCTTTCTATTCTTGGCTTCAGCCCGAGCAATCATCCAAATCAATTTTAACTCCTTGTTTTGTGTCAGGAAGCCAGGTCTCTTACTCTTTTTTGTGTTGGGGGTAGAGCAACTCACTAGGGGATTTCAATTACCCCACTGAGTCCTTTGGGAAGGTCAACAGGACAAAGAAAAAAACAGAGAAACATCTGAACTGAAACGATATGTTAGCACCAAAAAATAAATGTACCTCATAGACCTCTACCAAGCATTCCATCCTAATACCAGAGAATCACTTTCTACTCAGCACCCAATGGAACATTCTCCAAAAATTGACCACATCCTGGGACAGACCAGTAAGAAACCTCTACAAATACAAAAGATTGAAAAAATTTCATGCAACTTGGTCAGACCACAGGGCAATGAAGCTCAACATCAAAACCAGAACAAGCCCTCCTGCCTACAAAAACACAAGGAGACAACACACATCTTGAAATAAATCGAATGGGTCAGAGGAAGAGACATAAAGAAAGAAATTAAAAACATTCCTGGAACTTGAATGAACAATGACGAATACAAACACAACTAAAACAGCGGTTAGATATGTGGAGTACTTTAAAAGCAGTCCTATGGGGGGAGTTTATAGCCCTGGGGTGCCTACATTAGAAAAAACAGAAGAGCAACTTAGTGAATGTTCTTAATTTAACACTACAGCTAAAGCACTTGAGAGGCAACATACAGATGAACCCTAAAACGCAACAAGACAGAGAGAGAAATAAACAAAATCAGAGTCAGGAGAATTCAATTGAAATAGATAACAAATAAAAACAATACAGAAAAATCAATGAAGCCCAAAAGTTGGTTTTTGAAAAGAAATAAACAAGAATAGACAGAACCCTCTAGCCCAGTTAACAAAAAGAAAGAAGGAACAACTCCAAAATCATACAATCTGTGATGAAAAGATGAAAAGGGAAATATCACACGGACAAGGAAAAGATCAAAAATTATTACATGGGAATATTAGCAAGAACCTTATTCTACCAGGTTTGAAAATCTAGAAGAATGGATGAATATCAGAAATCTTGGGAATCACCAAGGCTTGGCCAAGAGGAGACCAACAGCTTAAACAGACCATAACATATGAAGAATAGAGGATGTAGTAAGAAGCCTCCCAGCTAAAAAAAAAAGCCCAGGCCCAGAAACTTTCACAGCAGATTATTCTATAAAACATTTTCAAAAAGACCTACAACATTATTTTCCTGAAATACTGTTTAGAGTATAACAGGACAATCAGAGGGAACTCTCCCAAATTCCTTCTATGAAGTCAAAATCACTCCATTACCAAAACCAGTGCAAGACAGAACTAAAGGGAGATAAATAGAACCCACCTTCTCCCTCATGAACACAGATGCCAAATTGCTAAACAGAATACTGGCAAATCGCAACAGACCCACATCAAGAGAAGATCATCTCCATCATGACCAAGTTGGATTTCATACGCAAGAGATGCAGGGATGGTTCAAGCATATACGAAAATTCAATAAACATCATCAAAACACATAAATGGAATAAAAACGACAAAAACCACACCATAATCGCAATTGATGCTGAAAAAAAAGCCCTTTGACAAAATCCAGCAACCCTTCATGCTTTAAAGTCCTAGAAGGAATTGGATTGGAGGGATCAATTTCCTCAATGTAATCAAAAAGCCATACTACAGGAAACACAGCCAATATCCATCCTAAATGGGGAAATGACCGGAAACATTCCTTTAAAGGTAAGGCTTAAACTCGGCCAAAGGTCATGGCCCCTATCAACCACTCCCTCTTCAATATAAGTGCTTGAAAACTTGCTAGAGCAATAAGGCCAAAGAAAGGATATTAAAGGAGTACTTGGAGTAATTGGAAAAGAGGAAGAGTTGGCAAACTTTCCCCTTTGAGTTTATTGAAGATTGCTGATGGAAAATATGAAAATGTTTAGCATATATAAGGGCACGAAATGGGCATAAAAAAAACTGCCAAACGCAAGAGAGGCTTCTCTAGATAATAACGATTTAAATCCTTTAGCTTTCAGCAAAAAAGGTTGTGTTCGAGGTTCATTAACAGAAAAGGTTTGACATCCCTTAAGAGAGAGATTACAATGGCCTTTTCTTTTTTATTACACCAAGAACAATGCAACCTGGATGAAAGATTTCCAAAGAGCCTTTCCCAATCACATTAGCCTCAAAAACAATAAAGATACCTAAGGAACAAACCTACCAAAAGACACCAAAGACCTCTAACAAAACAAAAAATTTAAACCCTTTAAAGAAAGAAATTGAAGAAGACCTCAGAAGAATGGAAAAACCTCCCAGTGACTCAATATGCAGGATTGGGAAATTAACATTGTAAAATAAAATGGTCCTATATTTTTACCAAAACTCTTGTATATTTTTAATGCAATCCCAATCAAATTCCCCAAATTTGAAGTTTCTTCAACGGTCTTTGGAAACAAAAGTTCTTAAAATTCCATTTGGAGAAACAAAAGAACCCCCGAATAGCCAAATCAATCCTGAGGTGAAAAGAGCTACACAGGAGGGATCTCTATACCAGATTTTAAACTATAATACTACAGGGCTATAGTCATAAAAACAGCCCTGGTACTGGCACAAAACAGAACTGTTGACCAATGGAACAAACCGAAGATCCAAATCTGGGCACATACAATTTCAGCCATCTCATCATTTGACAAGGGGGCCAAGAACACAATGGAGAAAAAGACAGCACCTTCAGCAAGTGGTGATGGCAATTATTAATCTGGATCAACCCTTGTATTGATTAGTACCATGAAATTAAAACCTCTCTATTAGTTCCATGTAAAACCATTGCTCCATCAGCCTAGTAACACAAGAAGTCAACTCCAGATGAGAATAAAACATACCGCGGTAATTTCAACTGTGAATACTCCCATATACTTCTTGAAGTGCATGGGCTAGAGGGAGAAAAAGAGTATGGCTGAGCTTAAGATTACAAAAGCAACAATAGGTCTGATATAGGAAAAAGTGACTCTCGCTAAATCAAGACAGACTAGACTGCACAAGAATTAAGGTCGACAATTGACAAAATGGGACCTCAAATCAACCTCAAAAGCTCTGTAACTCAAAAGAAAATTCAAGGAAAAGTGAAGAGAAATCCACAGAAGAGTGTGATTGGACAACCTATCACTTGCAAAATACCCCATCATGACAAAGCATTTGATATAATCCACAAGAATAATATAAACTAACCTAACCAAAAAAAAAGAAAAAAGAAAACAAAAACAGAAACAAATTCACGCTCATTAGAATGGAGCAAAGAAACTGAAACAAGACTATATATATCACAAGCGAGCCAAATTAGAGATGTCTAGAGAAACACCTCAAGAAGTCTGGTTCTTTCAATTTCATTCACTTAAGTGCTATTATAGGATATATGCGGAAAATCAAAACCACTTTAAGAAATAATCTCACTGGGCCAATAAGTCTGGCTAGGATAAGAAAACAAATGATACCAAGTGCTGGAGAGGTTGTGGGGAAAGGGGAACACTCATCCACTGATGGGTGGGAAATAAGTAAAACTTGTACAAGCAACTATATGGAAAGGGCGGCAGGGTGTGGACGAACCGAGGGCTATAGAGAGACTTGGAATGAAACTTGGGCCTACCCCGACCCAGCCATACCACTCCCTGTTCGGGCACTTGTACTCACTCAAGATTACGCCACCATTAACACAGAGATAACAGATATGACTCGCCATACGTTTTTTGCAGCTCTCTTCAAAAAATAGCAAAGAGCTGGACCCAAACCAAATGCCCCTCAACTGAAAAGAATGGATAGAGAAAAATGTGACATAAACTTACACAATGGAGTTCTTATGCAGCAGTAAAAAAAAAAAAAAAAAAAAAAAAAAAAAGCTTTGCAGGAAAATGGCCTGGAGCTAGAGGTACATTGGGAAACATCGGGTGATGAAAGTAAGGGGACACAGTCCCCAGAAAAACAAACGACGAATGGTATCCCTCATTTTTTTTTTTTTTTTTTTTCTTTTTTTAAAAATTTACCTGGTTGTAAGTATTTTTTGTGTAAGGCCCCCTGAGCTTCTGTACAAAGCAGTTGGGTGTAATTTTGGAAACAACAACAACAAAACCAGAAAATACTGCATCCAAAGAACTGACTGCAAACAGTGAAACTTCTGCTCAAAACCAGTCAACTTCCCCATGGAAAATATTGGAGAAATGACTAAGAGATGGAAAGCATGTTTGGCAGAATGCACGAGCCCTGACGGGGTGGGGGAATGAAAGCGGGGGAAACCCACGGGTCTAGTTTGTTAAAAATAAATAAATAAAAACAATAAAAAAAAAAAAGAAAAATGAAACAAAAAAAGTAACTTCAGAACCTTGGCTTTATTGTTTTTCTTGAAATTAAATTCATTTTCATTTAGCTCTTTTGAATGATGATGGCTGGGTAGCTAAATAATGGATACTCTTACTTTGCTCTTTTACCTCCTAAAGTGATTTCTTCTTATATTCAGTTTTCTATCTATTTTGTTTGGTTTGGGTCAGCTTTCTAGGATTATTCTCTATTTATGCTTTTTTCTCTTTATATGTTCCCTCTTTTACAATTGTGTATCCTTTTTCCAACACACGCATGTGGCAGCATACACATAACACATAGGGCATCAAAACAATAAAAACAAATCCTTAAAGAAAACTATCATATGTCTATAAGAGCCCAGCAAAAAACATTGCAGCTCATGACACAAGAGTCCTTGAACACTCTACTAGAATGTTAAATTGTCTGTGTAGACATGCCCACATAATGGGAATGGAAATCAGTTCACAAGTTCTCCTGAACAAGATCCACAAAGAAAATTATGCCACAAGGTCAAACTGTAAAAGCATACCTTTGAACAGGGCCCTGTGGTAAAAGAAGTTTAATGTTTCTGACTTATTCTCTAAATAAAATAAGTTAATAATTAGAAAAAACAACAACAAAAATAAGCTTGAACCTGTGTTGAGGGTTTCGGCTGTGCTGCTCATTGGCGCTTGGTTCTGAACACACATACTGTGTGTGACACTTTGAGATGCAACCTGGATATACACTGCCAGAGGAACCTTGGATTCATGACACATTGTACTTTTTTTTTTTTTTTGGTCTTTTCGAGACAGGCTCTCACTGTAGTCCACACTGGTCTGGAACTCCACTTCTGTAACCAGGCTGGCCTTGAACGCACAAAGATCTGCCTGCCTCTGCCTCCCAGTGCTAGGATCTTATAAGGCATGGCCACCACCCACCTGGCAATGACACACTTTACTTTTTAATTTTAAGTTCTTACTCAATGTTATTTAAAAAAAAATTTTTGGTCTTTTTGAGACAAGGTCTCCCTGTAGCTCTGGCTGTCCTTGGAAACTCACCTGATTATGTACTGGCCTGGATCTCACGTCACAGAAGATCCGGCCGCCTCTGCCTCCCAAGTGCTAGGGATTAAAGTCATGCGCCACAGGCCCCGGCCTTCGATAAAAATTTTTAATCCTGGGCCTTGGCTGGTCCGCGCAGGGGGCAGCCCGCCACTGTCTTTGCACGTAACAGTAGGTTGAAAGGTTATGTCCTGGACAAGCTGGCTTAGCCCTATGAAAGAAAACAGCCAGAATTGACTAGAACAAGACAACAGCTCCGGAAAAGTAAACTGTTTTCTCATCTCATATCCACCTGTGCCCTCCTGTTTCTAAGCCTAGGTGAAACAATCTGCGGAAGAGAGGCGTATAGAATGTAAGTGGCTGGCAATTGGGGTGATGGTGAAACTACAAACAATATAGATGGACACTCTTTTTGATCAATTGATTGAAAGTACAAGCCCCCCCTGGCTGGCATGGTGGGACCCAATGCAAGCTGTGTAGGTTTGGGCACAACTGCTCCAGAAATTGGTTTACATGAAGGATGCTTGTTACTCCACAATATCAGCTATTATTTGTTAAAAAAAAAATGAAAAGAAAACAAAAAAAAAAAACAGAAAGATGCAGAAAGTTACAGGCAGAATGCATGATCTGGGTGGGTAGTTGGGTGGGGTGGGGTGGAAGGGAAGGGGATTATACGCCTGAACTGAATTGAAAATTGAGCGTATGAAATGACACAAGCATCAATTAAAAAATTATTAAATTAATAAAAAAATTGGGCTGGAGTATTTTTGGCCTAGCGGTTAAAGAGTGGCTGACCGCTCTTGCAGAAGGACCAGGTTCGATCCCTCCCAGCAACCACATGGCGGCCTGAGACGTCTGAAGCTCCAATTCCAGGAGAACTCCTCAGTTCCAGGGGAATCCGATGCCCTCTTCTGACCTCCGCGCATAATGCACTTCGACCGGGTGCACAAGCACCTAGTCAGGCAAGTACACTTCTATCACAAAGAAAAATAATATAAATTTAATAAAAAATTTTTAAAATTTTTTTATCATTTTTATGTGTAATGAGTATTGGTCTGCCCACATGTATGTAAGTGTGCCTGTGTGTGCAATGCCTACAAGAGGCCAGAAGAGGGCGTCTGATCCCTGGAACTGGAGTTACAGAAGGATGCTAATCACTACGTGAGCACTGGAAATCAAATCTGGCTCCTGAACCATCTCTCCAGCCCCAGAAACCTTCGAGACCCACCTGCAGGTACCACCCCATCGGAGGTCATGACCACCACTAAGAAGCTTTGATCCGGAGCTGGAGAGATGACTCAGTGGTTAAGAGTACCTACTGCTCTTGCAGCAGACCCAGGTTCGATTCCCAGCACCCACATGGTAGATAAAAAAATCCCAGCACTTGGGAGGCGGAGGCAGGGCGGATCCTCTGTGGTTCAAGCCAGCCTGGTCTATAAAGATGGAGCTGAGGACTACCATAAAGGCCAGTAGGACTAAAAGGATAACCGTGTCTCAAAAAAAAAAAAAAAAAGACAAAAAAAAAAGAAGCTTTGATCCAAGCCACATTTGCTTGGTATTTTCTGGCCCTTGAAGCCTGACCATCCTTCATATCTGGTGCCTGGCTTCCTGAGCACCAACTGCCCAGGAAACTGTCTGCTAGCCAAGTGTTTGCTGGGGGCCTAGCTATACCCGAGCCCTCGGCAGAGCCCTTGCGTGGCAGGAATCTGAGGTGTTGTTAGGAGTCTCTTCACAGTGAACTGAGGCTGGGGGTGAACTCTACAAACCGACCCCAGTCCATGGACCCCTGGAGATCATGTGAGCCTAAACACAACAGGTTGGACAGTTCAGGCAGCCAGAGAAACCATTGCTGAGTTTGTGTTCTGTCTAGAGAAAGTTCGTGCATTTACACAGCACAGCCTCGTGACTTAAATGTCACAATTTACATGACTAATCTCTGCACTTTTAGTGCTCTCATTACATTCTCTACTGCACTCCCTGGCTTCACCCTCCCCTCCCCAGTCCCTTACTCAAAGTTAAGGTTTTTATTTGGGCTAAAAGTACTTGAATCTCAGGACATGGCAGTACCTGCCACTTCCCTTCCCAGTGTCCACTCTTCCAGCCCTCCCTCCTCACAGAGCTCCTGAGATAAAGAATTCCCATCCTGGTTCCTTTACAGTGCAGCAGAGTAACTGAGGTGTGACTCTGGACACGTCCTTTATTGGTGGAAGCGTGGTCGTGATGACCTCTGCTCAAGCAGCCAGCCTGGACCTCAAGGTACAAAGCCCCATACAGAAGAGCAAAGGAGAGAGTCACCTTGTCCTCCCACACGTGGGGCAGAACCAAGGTGTCTTGTTTAACCCACCATTGG
Organism: Rhizomys pruinosus; assembly: GCA_009823505.1. NCBI lineage: Eukaryota > Metazoa > Chordata > Mammalia > Rodentia > Spalacidae > Rhizomys > Rhizomys pruinosus. The sequence goes on from VZQC01013594.1 coordinate 5,101,591, forward strand.
CTTAAGCTTGCCACCCACAGCCAGCTTGATCTGAGGCCAGAGGGCACGCAGCAACAGTTAGCTTAGAAACCAGTCCGCCCCCTATGAGAAACCAGCCCACCATGTATGTTCTCCTTTCTGCTCTTGGTCACCTTAGGGAAGAGCCAATTGACAGTTCCAGTACCCCCCATTTGTTATTGGATGTGGTATTCACCCGAGTTTCCCCCCAAGCTCCAGCCAGTGTGGCAGGGACCCTTCTCCACGGTGGCTGATGCCCGGGTCCAGCCGGCCCCTTTCTGGAGCTGCATCAGCTTGGTCTCTGCTGCTGTTACACACCACGAAAGGTTATTCCATCCATCATTAGTCATGAAAAGCAATTAATTAGCATATTCCTGCCTCTTGGAGAGAAAGTGGGTGCGTGCCTGATGGTGCGTGCTTTAAGTCGCGCCCGGCCATGGCTCTTGCCTCCTCCTCGCCGATTTCATTTCTCTGCTGGTTTTCCTGTCTCTTGCCAGGCCTCCGGCCCCTCTCTGCGTTTTTCGTCTTGATTCACCACTCCTTCTGCCCTGCAAGAAGTATTGATCACTGATTAAGCCGTCAAGCCACAGGCGACAACTTTATTTATTTTTTTCTTTTTGAAACAGGGTCTCATTGTGTAGCCCTGGTTGGCTTGGAACTCATTATGTAAACCAGGCTGGCCTGGACCTCACTATGTAAACCAGGCCAGCCTGAAGTTCATAGAGATCCACTTGCTTCTGCCTCCTGAGTGCTGGGATTAAAGGGATGTGTCACCATGCCGAGACTGATTAATTTTTTAAATCTTTTTGAGGGTCTTTTGACAGAGTCTCCTTGTAGCCTCAGCTGGCCTGGAACTCACTATGTAGACCAGGATGGACTTAATCTCATAGAGATTCACCTGCCTCTGCCTCCCAAGTGATATGATTAAAGCATTGTGCCACCACACCCAGCTAACTCAATTTTTTAACTTTAGGTTTTATGTTCTCTTCTTTGCTTTCACAGGGTCCTATCCTTGCGGTGGCTTAGAGGTGATTCTCATATCACTCCCTTATCTCTGCAGAGTGTGGTTTAGAAATCAGGAAGATACATACCTAGGAAAGCAGGCCATTATTCAAAAGGCCATTCCACTGTTGTCTTAATAAAACTTTAAAAATTTCAAAAACTATTTATTTAATGTGTGTTGTGTACATGTGTATGTGTGTGGCATAAGTGTGCACACACATGTAAGTGTGCGGTGGTGCAAATGTGGAGGTCAGAGTTGGGAAGTTGGTTCTCTCCTTCAACCTTGTTCTGAGAAAGCATCTCTTGTGACTGCCCCTGTGTGCCACGAGTGAGCTTCCAGCCAATTCTGTCTCTGCCCAGCATTTCTCTGCAGGAGTGCCTGGACTGTATCTGCCACACGCAGCTATTTCACAGGGTTCTGGGGATCGCCAAGCAAGCCTGAACCTTCCTCCCAGCCCCTCATTGTTTTTAGCGAGTCCTGTAGCAATTCCCTTCTTGGAAGGGCCACCGTGAAGCCAAGCTCAGCTGTAGGGAAGGGCTTAAAGCACAGGGTTTATGACCTGTCTCCCCGTGGTTGGGACATCTTAGCTGAGTGGTGCTGCCGCCAAGTCTTCCAGAAAGTTGCTGTCCCTCCTCAGAGCAGTCAGTCAAGCCGCCCTAGGTCTGCAGGGCCCCTTCCAAGATGGCACGCCTGTGTAAACTGAATAAGTTACCTGTTTTGTTACTGTGATAAAACACCATGACCAGCTGAGCATGGTGGCGCACGCCTTTAATCCTATTTGGGAGGATTAAATAATCCTATTTAATCCACTTGGGAGGCAGAGGCAGGCAGTTCTTTGTGAGTTCAAGGCCAGCCTGGTCTACAGAGCGAATTCCAGAACAGCTGGGGCTACAAGGGGACCCTGTCTCAAAAAGACCAAAAAAAAAAAAAAACCCAAAACAAAACAAAAAAACACCATGACCCAGGGCAAATTTTTTTTACAAACTTTTTTTATTGATGCTTTGTGCATTTCTACAATCATTTTCCAATTCAATTCAGGCGTATATTTCCCTTTCCCACAATCTCCCACCCATCCCAAAAGATCATGGCATTCTGCCATAAATGTCGCTTGCGGATCTTCTCTGCTCAGCTTGGTTTTTTTTTTTTCATTTCTTTAGCAATAAGTGATAATACATGAGTAAAGCATCCTTCTTGGTAAACCAAATTTGCAGGCTGTTGTGGGCCCAAACCCCCACAGCCCCACCTTCAGCGGGGAGTGATTTGGGGTTGTATGTTCAATCAAGGTTGATCAAATGAGTGAGTGTCCAGACTATACAATTGCTGTTGGTTTCAACCAATGTAACGACGGGATCCCAATCGCAGCCCTTACTTACATTCTACCACTCCCTGTCTTCTGCAGATTGTCCCCTGGGCTTTAGAAAAGGGGCACAGGGGATGGAGCAAAACAGTTCCACTCTCTCTGGAGCTGTGTCTTGGACTCTGGTCAATTCTGGTCTTGTTATTCCTTTCATGGGCTGACAGTTTTTGTCCAGGAATAACCTTTAATCCTACTATGAAGCACAGCAATTAGATAATATAGGTATTTAAACAGCACTATAGTTACGGTTGGTTACTTTGGTATGACACATATGTTTAGATTATATGTTGACCCATGAATTACATTTTTTCCTGTTTAAAATGACAGGGTCCCGTTACTGTGGCTTATAAAATCTCCTACACTAGAGGATCTAAGCTTGTGGCATCAGCCATAGGGTTATTCCTCCAAGGAGAAAGCCAATGAGCCAATTAGATTTGGGAATACAGGCCATATGGCTGCCTCTGGGCTGCACAGGATTTCCAAGGCAGGTGAGGTGTAACTGGTGTTGACTGTGGAGTCTTGCTTGATTCGAGGAGACCCGTATTTGCTTTGATGGTTTAGTGGCCTTTGGTAACACTCTCTGGTATTCCAGAGGCCATCTGTACACTTGCATGTGTGGTCTCAATACATCTTTCCCATGTTAACGTCAGGTCTTCGGCAGCAGGGCCTTATCGCCTCTCTTCTTGCAGGTATCCCAGTTTAGAGGCAAGGAGCCGACCAAGGCAATTTATAGAAAGAAGAGATTTGGGGTTTAACAGTTCCCGAGGGATAGGGGGCCATCATGTGGGGAGGCCTGGGAGGAGGCAACTGGAACAGAGAGCTGGGGGCTCAGGAAGCAGAGGGAGAAATTAGAAACAGGCAGGGCCAAGAAGTCGGACTCCCCACCCCCAGCACCAGGGACGAGATTGTTCCAGCAAGGCCACGCCTCCTAAGACCCCACTAACAGCAGCACCAACTGACTAAGCAAGTGTTGCAACACTTCGAGCCTACAGGGAATAGTCCTCATTCAAGATATCAAATGGACCCTGGCAGCGGGCCTCAGCTCTTCACCAGAGGGACGGCTAACTTAACGGGACGCCTGGGGCACCCTTCCGGCCTGCCCTCACCTCCCCAGGGATTGAGAACAGAAAGGGAGCCAGGGAGCTAGCAGGAAGCTCCAAGGCCCACTGTGGCCCGGCCCCTCCCATCGTGGCCCCCGGCCTCTCCCATCGTGGCCCCCGGCCTCTCCCATCGTGGCCCCTCATCTCATCGTGAATCTTTCCACAGGCCCTCAGCCCTCTAGCCACACGTGTAGTTTATAACCCCATGAATAGTTCACACCCCCTCCAACCAACAGCCACTTAAAGTCTCCAATGTGCTAGCATTAATGGAGTCTGGGGTCTGGCCTTCCAGGCACGGAGGGGGCTCTGGGCAAGGATCGAATCTGCTTCTTTTGACATTTACCAACCGAGAGCTGAGACCTATCCCCCAAAGCCCAGCACGCAGCACAGGTCAGGCATGGGACAAAGGCAGCAAGACCCCTACCGTGTCCTCTCGTCTGGCATGACGGGGTATCTGGCTGCCTGCCACACCCTCTCAGAGCATGAACGAGGGGACGGGGAGCTGCTGCTGTCAGCCTCGCCACCCCAGCCCCAGCGTCACTTCCCAATCTGTTGCCTCATGAACTTGATGCAGTTTATGTTCTTCTCTGCCCTTGAACGGGACATCTTTCACAACCCTTCCCTTTCCATCCTTACTTCCCGTCATCAAACAACCAAGATAGTCCAGTCCTGGTCCCAGCTCTCCCAAGCCCTGATCCACAGGGGGTGTGCTTGTGGAGGTGTGCAGCATCTGTCACCTGCCACCCATGAACGTGAATGGGTGGTGACATCAGTGACAACACAGGCTGGCATTTGGGGCTCAGGGACCACTGGCTCTGTAAATATCTTCCAGGCGCACGTGACCATAATGTCGCCTTCTCTTTCAGCCACTGCCTCCATGCTGTCTTGTCTCTGAGGGTGTGGCTGGAAAGGTCTCCGGGCTGCTTGCTGGAGGCTCAGCTTTGGGGGCAGATACCTGACTTTGGCTATCTACTGCTGCTCTGGCCTCTGGTCCTCCCCCCCCCTACCTACAACCCCTCTCCACCCCCCAAATTTCAAGTTTATCTCCTGGTTATCCAGCCTGACCTTTGAGTGGGGCAGCTAAATAATTAACAGTAACAGTGTGGTGCTAGACAGCGACAGTTGGTGCCAAGAGCCCCTGCTGCCCACTCGGTTCCCCTGGAAGCAGCTGTTCTCGCTTTGACTGGGGCATTCCCCATGGATAGAAGTTGATTTGGCTCAGGCTTCTGGAGGCCCAGATGAAAAGGCCAGTGTGATCCCTTGAGGGAAAACCAGAGACAGCCCAGGGGTAGGAGAGAAGGCGAGGGGCCAGACCCAGGATCTGTGCAACACCATCATCTCAGAGCATGGCCCTGCCTCTCAGGGGACTTTGTGGGACACTCCAGCCACAGCAGGTTACAAGATGCTTGCTGGAGGCCAACATCTGGGAAGGGGAGGGAGGCCACAGGGCTGGGCAGAGGACTCAGAGGAACCAGATGTGTGCCAACAAGACCTCAGCCGGCCCAGCGGGGCCCAAGACCATGCTAAGCGGAGTCTGCCTTCTCCGTAGATGCCAGGCCCAGGCTAGGAGAAGGACACAGCGGTCTAGTGCCATTGTTAACATCAGGACGTTTGACTTGCCGAGAACGGTCTGGGGAACGCCAAACCCACAGCATGGTCCTATGAAAAGGCCGCAAAGGCGGGGGCCTGCGCAACCCCCACTGTTGACTGGGGATGGGAGATGCTTTTGCAATGGGAGGGATTGGGCGTGGGAAGCCAGGCTTCACAGGTGAGCCTGGGCATGGGCAGGAGCAGGCCGCAGAGGCGCGGCTGGAGGCAGAGGTCGCCTCTCAGGAGTGTCTTGATCTCAGGGCCCACGGGGCCCAGATTTCTTTTATCTCCTTTCCTGCCTCCTCAAAACTCGGCAGCCCTCTAGGACAGGTGTCTGACTGAGCCAATCAGACATCCCTACTGTTCCCTTTATAGGGGGATCCTGTCCAGGCTGATGAATGGGGTTCCCACCCGGTGGCCACAGCTCAGGCTGCCCACCTGTCCGTAGGAAGGCCAAGGTATGGTTCCAGCTGCCAGCCAGCCAGCCTCCTGCTGTTTCTGTTCATTGTGGGAGCCTCCTCTGGGTCTCCAGCACCCACAGGGAGACAGTGGACACACATACCTGGAGCCAGCTGCTCATAGTGAGCTCCCTGACAGCAGAGGCAAAAAGTGCAGGCTGGAAGGCTGCCTGGAGGGAACAGCAGACCCAGCCAGCAGGTTAGGTAAGAGCTGGCTGCTGTTGCTGTTGCTGCTGCAGTTGCTCATAGCTGCGGCAATACATCAATGCACAGACATTGCTAGCCCTGCTCTACCAGTGGTGTCTGCCAGGTGGAAGGTGGGGTGCCCGTTAGGGAGAGAGGAAGGGAACCTCCATCTGACCTTGGCACAATCAGCTTTTGTTTTCTGGGATGAATGGCCAGGCCTGGTAGTTCAGGGAAATTGGATCTGAGCCACCTTCAGAGGAGCTGCTTCTGAAATGTGGGAGTCATTTGTTTTTGCAGCAAGGCTACAGATAATTGGCTGTCATAAGAGTTGGCTTTGGTCCTGGTACTGTTGGGAGCCTGCTTTCCATTTTAAGGTACAGAGCCGAGCCTCCATGCTGCAGCTGCTCAAGACTGGGAGAGGCGGCACCTCCTGGGGTGTCAGAGGCAGTAGGTAGGGCCCAGGCCACACATAGCTCCCACCAGGCTCCAACTGACTGGCAGTTCCATGCCTAGGTCTGTCTGGCCAGCAGGGCTGCTTCCTGCCTCTCTTCTGGGTCCAGCCTGCTCGGCAGCACCACAGTCTCCTTCAGGGAGACACTTCCTCACCACAGGGGGTCCTTGGGCCGAGTATACACTCCATATTATAAACCAGGGCAACTCAGAGCTGGAGGCCACCCAACGTGGTGTGAGTGTCTCAGATTGGGTGTGACGGAAGCTCTGCCTCCTGCAGCTCCTCGGCCCTCGCTCGACAGCCTTCCAGCAGCACTCACATAAGGTCCCATCATCTTACAGATAAGAAAATTGAGCCAGCTGAGGTCAGACTACACAGAAGCAAATCCAACTGAGAAGCAATATGGAATATTCAGACAATTTCAGGAAGGGGATTGATCACAGGACCGAAGATGAATGGCAGCTGAGGGGCCGCCCCAGCCCGGGCACCACAGGACTGGAGAAAACAGCCAGGGGTCCGTGCACCTCATCACGGCTGTGACTCGGGAAAAGTCAACAGACTGCTGGGGTTTGCAAATGCTGCCAGGGCTGACACCCACCTGCAGCCGAGCAGAGGGAGCCGGGAGCAGAGTGGGGCTGGGGAGGCCCCTGCTGAAGCCTTTGATCCTTCTTCATCCACCTCCTCCCTCTTCTGAGCCTCCTGGCTCCATCTAGCCCTAGACCTGGACTCTCAGAGTCTGCCGCCATCTTCCCCCATATGCCCTGCTCTACCTCTGACAGATGCAGGATTCCTTTCTCCTCAGCTGCCGCCAGCCACAGGGTTCAGAGCCTCCATCCTTCCTGGCGTTCACCTCTCAGTCCCTACTCCTGCCCCTCAGGATGACATACAAGCCTTGGCCATCAGGTTCCCTGTCTCCCTTTCTGCAACCCACCTGCCAGAATGTGACCCTCCTGAGGACCAGGCCTCAGACAGAGTTGGCCCCTCACAGGCCAGAGCTCCCCGCACAGCACCAGCAAACAGCAGAATCCTTGTCGAGTAGCTCGACTAAGCAGTGTCCGTCCTTCTGAAGGAAGAGGGACTGGGAGGTGTCCCCTTATGCTGGCCATGTCCTGGACCTCAGAACAGTATTCTGTGTTAGGAGAGGAGCAGAGGATCCTAGCTTGCATGGGCAGGTGCCCCGGGGAAGGTATCAGCTCCTGTGGCTCCCCAGAATCTGCCTTGTCTCCGAGCAATGTGGAGTGCAGGCCAGCTGTGTGGTAATGTGGTTTTTACAAGTGATGCCCGAGTCCAGAGAGAAGATAAGGCTTCCCAGGGTCCAGAGTGACCCAGGGCACAGAGTGACTCACTGTCATGTGACTAATCTGGCTGCTGATTCTCCAGAGCTGGTTAGGGCTAGTTAGAGCTGTTCATACCGGATCAGCATTGTCCTTCTCCTAAGACTGTCTTCTTTTCCCCTTTACCTAATGGAGACACTAAGGTTTACAGTGGATGAGGATCACATAATAAAGTTAGGCTCCTCTGAAACAGGTCAAGTCTGTAGGTCCCGGAGCTGGAGTGGCCTCCTAGTATCAATAGCAAACCCAGGTGACTGTGAGAGGAGGGCGAAGATCCCCATCAAAGGTGTCTAGGGGGTCATGAGCTTATCTCTAACTAACAAACCAGAGGGAGGCTCCAGGACCCCAAAGGTACCATGCCCTTGTGGAAGCTCAGGGACCAGGATGGGGATGGGGGGCCTGGGCCCTCTGGACTTCCAGCTGTGTCCAGATGAGGGAGAGCCCAGCTGCTGAAGCAGAAACTCCTTTACATTCAGCAAGCAGAAGGCAACTGCAGATCCTCCATCGCCCATGACTCTCACATTCCCAGCTTCCCGGGTGCAGATGCAGTAGGTGGGCGGGCACAAGCAGAGGGTGGCTTCTCAAGTCGTCCAGGCTTCTCTCTTTTACAGGAACCTGGAGCACGAGAGATGACAGCCCGATGGTGTCCTTCTTGGGCCTGACGTGGCCTTTTTTCATGGTAAAGTTTCCAGCTAAAAATACCCACCCTTCCTCCCGAGCTGAGTCTCCTCTGGGAGGCTGGAAGTTTCCTTTGAAAAATCCTGCACAGAAACTTCTCCTGGATCCTGGCCTGTCAAGGGGCAAGCTGTAAACTTCTTTTCCTCTTCTCTCCCCAGGCCACTGGCCGGCCACATCCTGTGTTGTGGAGATCATGAGGTGAGGAGAGGCTGGGAGGAGAGGGGGATGGTCAGGGTGAGCCCATGGGGCAGGGGTGGCCGCCAGCTCAGTCGAGGATGAGTCCTGCCGTGACTTCAGGAGGTCAGAGCCAACCTGTATTAGTCACTTTTCTGTTGCTGTGATAAATCCACCATGACCAAGGGAACTTATAAAAGGAAGAGTTTATTTGAGCTTACGATTGACGGTTCCAGGGAATCAGACTCCCTTGTGGTGGGAAGCATGGTGGCCGGGGCTGGAGCAGCAAGCCGAGGGTCACATCTCGCAATGAGCACAGGAAGCAGAGAGAGAGAGACTGGAGAGTTGCAAGGCTTGTTAAACTCACTAAGCCCGGCCCCAATAACGTACTTCCTCCAGCACAGCCACACCTTCTAAGACCTCCAAGAACAGTGCCACCAACTGGAGATGGCCTAGCGGTTAAGAGCGCCGACTGCTCTTGCAGAGGACCCGGGTTCGATCTCCAGCACCCACATGGCGGCTGAGAACCATCTGTAACTCCAATTCCAGGAGAACTCCAGTTCCAGGGGAATCTGAGACCCTTTTCTGACCTCCGCGGCATTGCACGACACGGGTGCACAAACCTACATGCAGACAGTACATCGTGCACATACAAAAATAAAAAAAAAGTGATATGGGCGGGAGAGATAGCCGAGCGGTTAAGAGCACAGACGCTCTTGCAGAGGACCCAGGTTCGATCGCCAGCACCCACAAGGGGCGGCTGAGAAGCCGTCGGTGACTGGCAAGTCCAGGAGAACTTCCAGTGCCAGGGGAATCCGAGACTCTTTTCTGATCTCTGCGGCATTTGCACAACACGGGTTCATGGACCTGCATGCAGACAGTACATTCTGACACATACGAAAGATAAATAATAAGTAAAAAATAAAAAAAAATTGGGGGGCTGGGAAGAGATAGCCGTATAAGCGGTTAAGAGTACTGACTGCTCTATAGCGAGACCCCGGTTTCAATCCCCAACGACCCACATGGTGGCGAGAACGGTTCTGGTAACTCTGCCAATGCCAGGAGAACTCCAGTTCCAGGGGAAATCCGACAACCTCGCGTTCTGGACCTCCCGGCATTGACAACATGGGTTCAGAGCACAGACTATATCAGAAGGAACATTCATACACATACAAAATAAATTATGAAAATAAATAAATAAATAAATGAAAAAAAATAAAAAATAATAAATAAATAAAATGCAAAAATGCATTTAGGAATCTCCTAGTTCAACATTAAAAGTCCCATAGTCTTTACCAGTCTCAATTCTTTTCAAAAGTCTACAGTCCAAAATCTCTTCTGTGACACAGGCCAATCTCTAACTTGTAAGCTCCTGTAAAACACAAATCGCAGAATTACATACTCCTAACATTACAGTGGAACTGAAAACACATTCCATTCCAAAAGGGTAGGAATAGAGGCCAGTGAGGAAACACTGGATCCAAAACAAGACCGAAAACCAGACAGGACAAACAACAGCTCCATGTGGCAACTTCTGGGACTTTACTTTCAAATGGCTTAGATGGCTCATCTCTTCCATGACTGCGTGCAACAACTAGGCTGGTACCAATCCCTGTAATGCAGCTCTCCTTGGCAAAATATCTCACAGCTCTGGCAACTCCAATGTCTTCATGGTGTCCGTCTCTGCTGCCAACCAGCTTCACATTCACAGCAGAGGGGGGGGCTTCACGCAATGACCTATCAGGGCCTTCTGTATTCAGATAAGCCCCTGCTGGTGCACGCTGCCGGGCCTCTGTGGTTCTTTGAAACCATGGAGGAAGAACTTGATGACCCCTTAAGACTCTTGCAAACTTCTTGCCTCTAAGCCAGCACCAACGTGAATGAAAATGCCAAGGTTTGCTGCAAGTTTGGGATGGGACTCTCCTCCTACTGTTAAAATAACCTATTTTGCAAGATTTTTCTGCCTTGGACTTGTTGGAGAAGAAAACGCTTTCAGTATTTTCCTCTCAATCTGCCAAAAAGTGGCGCTGTAGCTTGGTGTGGTCTTGCAGCCTGAAGGTACTAATGTTCTGTTGTTTATTTGTAAATATCTAGGCCTTTCTTTAATCACTTTAATCTCATTGTTTCCATTGTTTACTTGTAAATATCTAGGCCTCTCCTATCACTTTAATCTCCTTATCAAAGGAATACTCTCCTTCAGCAAGTACTTGGCCCCCCTAATCTTCCTAGTGCATTTTCAGATCCAAACTGTACGTTCGGCATTGCTTTCTGCCCCATCTGCTCTACTTCACTGTAGATCTGTACATATTCGCCATTAATAGCCACGCCACCATTTCTACATTAGTCTGTCTTAAAATATCCCCTGCCAAAGACTTAATGGCCACGCGTTTGTCGACGTAGCAATGCGATAGGCAAGCATTTGGGCTTTGGGAAAACTGCTGCCAGACTCTTTGACAAAATATCTGTTTCTGCTTAAGTCTTTATTTTACTCTGGAACTACATTTTTGCAGAAATGCTTGTATGCTCCAGGTTTCTACTAGAATGGTCTTTTAAGCTCTGCTTACAGTATCAACAGCTTTTCTAGCCCAAATCTCCAAACACTTCCACAATCATCTCCCAAACACCCACAAGGTCATGTTCTTCACAGCCACACCCACTCTCTGGTACCTAATAACTGTATTAGTCACTGTGTCTGTCTGTTGGTGTGATAAATCCACCATGACCAGGGAACTTATAAAAGGAAGAGTTTATTTGAGCTTACAATTGATGGTTCCAGGGAATCAGAGTCCATTGTGGTGGGAGGTATGGTGGCCGGGGCTGGAACAGTGAGCCGAGGTTCACATCTCACAATAAGCACTGTCGATAGAGAGAGAGAGAGAGAGAGAGAGAGAGAGAGAGAGAGAGACTGGAGACCACAAGGCTTGTTAAACTCACTAAGTCCGCCCCCAATGACATACTTCCTCCAGCATGGCCACACCTTCTAAGACCTCCAAGAACAGTTCCACCAACTGGAGACAAAATGTCTGAATACTTAAAGCCTATGGGGGACACTCTCATTCAAAGCACCACACAACCCAAGCAACAGAGGACCACTGTTCACCCCCATCCCCACTGGAGGGAACAAGAAACCCACTGAGACAAAGAATGGGTGATCAACAACGTACTGAGGTGGAGAGACAGCCATCACAAGGACCTGGAGGATGGAAAGAGCAAGGCAGCCAGCTCATCCTCCCTTCCCTTCACTGCCACTGCGCATCCCAGAAGCCCAAGGACGCACTCAGGAGGACGTAAGGGCCTCCCTTCTCCCCAGCCAGAGGGTTACCAGGCTTCACACAGCAGCCCTGAGCTGTCTGAGACAGGAGAACGGGTCCGGGGTGGGTGAAGGCTGACTTTGCCAGGCCCTACTGGCTGAAGCAGAACCAAGCCCACCCAGACTGGAGGAGAAGCCATGCTCAGACCCCTACTTTCCCAGGGAGAAGCTGGAATCTGTGACCAATGGATTTTCAGTCAGTGCCTGGTGTAGTGGAACATGCCCGTCATCCCGTCTCTTGGGAGGCGGAAACAGGAGGATCAGGAGTTCAAGGTCATCCTCTGCTACATACTGAGTTCAAGCTAGCCAGGAAGGGACTGCCAACCACAGGGCTCCATGCTCAAAGATGCCAAGCCAGGACCCAGGGTAGGACTCCACCAAGCTGAAGAAGGACTGGAAATATGACAACTTATATGCTGAAGTCAAGGGGATGAGGGACAGGCAGGTCCAACCCACCAGCCCTGTGCTGCACAGTTGTAGTGACACACCCTGGGTTGGGGGAGCCTCACTTGGGGAATTGCCTCCATTGAACAAGCCTGTGGCCACTTCTGTATTTTCTTGATTGTTGAGCGATATGGACGGGCCCAGCCCACTGTGGGTGGTGCCACCCCTGGACATGTTGTTCTGTATTATATAAGAAAGCAGGCTGAGCCAGGCGTGGTGGTGCATGCCTTTAGTCCTAGCTCTCGGGAGGCAGAGGCAGGCGGATCTTTGTGAGTTCAAGGCCAGCCTGGTCTACAGAGTGAGCTCCAGGTCAGCTGGGGCTACAGGGAGACCCTGTCTAAAAGCATCAAAAAAAAAAAAAAAAAAAACCAAGAAAGCAGGCTGACTGTGGGCCAGGGGACCAAGCCAGTGAACAGCACTCCTCCATGGCCTGTGCTTCAGCTCCTGCCTCCGGGTTCCTGCCCTGAGTTCCTACCTTGGGCTCCCTCAGTGATGAACTGTGACCTGGGAGATGTGAGCTGAATAAACCCTTTCCTCCCCTAGTTGGTATTGGTCAGTGTTTTGTCACAGTGATGGAGAAGCAAACTAGAACAGGTCCCAATCTCAAGGTTGTAGCAATGAGCAAATGGTTTCATGGTGGACAAGGAGCTGCCCCCCTCCAGCCCCGTCCTCCCCTCTGGCGGGGACACTGTGTGCACACTACAACCTTCAGGTCCAGCAGCCTTAGGCATCCAGCCATGGATCTCATGATTCCCCACTGGCCTGTTTTGGGGGACAGGAGTGGCCATGCCCCTGCCGCTCAGCGGCCCACAGAGGCAACTGGTGTGAGAAGTTTTGTTAAGACCACTGAGTCTAAACAAAGCAACCCTGACCCCAGACTCCTTCTCCACCAGGGAGGCCTGACCCCCGCCCTCTACCTCCTACCTGATCGTCTGGGCTTCTCACAGACAGGTGAGAGAATCTGCACATTTAGACAGCATCCACATGGCACAGCCCAGGAGCCCTCGTAAGCAAACGGCACAAAGGAAATGGCTCAGTGGGATATTTTCATCCTGGCCTGGACACAGGACAGCTACGAGTAAGAATGTGTAGACCAGGGGGTGTGGCCAGGGCAGCCATTTGGAGAACTGACACAAAAGACGAGGGCCGGGCTGAGTGGCATGGACAGATTTGCCTCCACCCCACTCCCCAGCTCAGCCTTGCTTCCTTTCTATTTTAGACTCAGTCCTGCTTTGCAGCCCAAGCTGGCAGAGCTCCTGTCCCCCGTCAGAGCTGTATGGGGCACAAGCAGCACTGCCCTGCACTGACCCCAGCAGCACGGCTCAGACCTTCACTAGGACATGGTGGACAGAAGGACAGTGGGACTCAGCCTGGTCATGGGGGGGAGGGGCATGGCCAAGGACAGCTGTGTCGATGTGCCTGGCACAGTCCTGAGTGGTGGCCCTCGGAACAAACGCAGCACATAACAACGGCTCAGAGTTCTCGCTAACCCAGCTGTGCTGGCCTTTCCTTGGGTGTTCACAAGCTCCTCTCTTCTAGATGAGTTCTCCAGCCTCTGGAGACTCCAGAAGCTGCAACACCTGCCCAGCAGCTTCATTTTCTGCCTAAGCCAGTTGGAAACAATTCGCTTTGCTTACAAATAAGCACCCCGTCAGCTGCAGGAATCTCTGGGGAACTCCAAGGCAATAAAAGTGCTGTAGAGCTCTTTTAATAAGTTTTTTTGAAAAATCATTGCATAAATAATACATGTTCACTATTTTAAAAAGCAAGAGATAAAAATTAACACAGTGAGGAAATAAAAATTTCTCATAATCACAACATCCAGATATAAGCCCCATGACTTTGATGCAAACCCTTCCAGACATAGATATCTGATGTCTTTTATTTTTTATAAAAATGGGGTGGGCTGGGAGGTAGTTCAATGGGTGGTGTTTGCCTAACATGCACAAATGCCTGATGGATCTCCAGCACCATGTAAACTAGGGGTGGTAACATACACCTGTAATCCCAGTACTCTGGAGTCGGAGGCAGGAGGATCAGAAGTTCAAAGTCATCCTCAGCTACATAGTAAGTTTGAGGCCAGACTGGACTACATAAAACCCTGTCTTGAAAAAAACTGGAGAGACAGCTCAGCAGTTAAGAGCGCATACCGTTCCTGCACAGGACCCAAACTGGTTCCCAATGCCCTTGTTAGCCAGCTCGAAACCACCTATAGCCCCAGCTCCAGTGGGATCTGATGCTCTCTTCTGGATTCTTTGTGCATACACATTCACAGACATGTACAAAGACACACAATAATAAATAAATAAATAAATAAATAAATAAATAAATAAATAAATCTTAAAAAGATAAAGGTAGTGGGGGTAAACAGGGTTGCATCAATATAGATAGATGATAGATAGATGATAGATCTATAGATGATAGATGATAGAAGATAGATGAGAGGTAGATAGATGATAGAGAGATAGATGGATAGAGAGATGATAGATAGATAGATAGATAGATAGATAGATAGATAGATGATAGAAGAACAAGTGATAGAGAGAGATAGATGGATAGAGAGATGATAGATGACAGATAGAGAGATGATAGAGGTAGATGATGGATAGAGAGATAGATAGATAGATAGATAGATAGATAGATAGATAGATAGATGATAGACAGACGAACAAGTGATAGATAGAGATAGATGGATAGATAGATAGATGGCAGATAGAGAGATGATAGAGAGAGATGATGGATAGAGAGATAAATAGATGATAGATAATGGATAGATAGATAGATGATAGATAGATAGATGAGAGATTGATAGATGATAGAAGATAGATAGATGATAGAAGATAGAATATAGGTGATAGATGATAGATGTTAGATAGATGATAGAGATAGATAGATAGATAGATAGATAGATAGATAGATAGATAGATAGATAGATCCAATTTCCTTTCTGGGATATCACCAGCCTCTTTTAGTGATTAGGAAATACAATGCTGTATTTCCTTTGAATAACTGCCTCCTGTTATGCCCAGTGACCTGACCCAGGCCACTCTCTACAGCTCTCATCAGTGTGCTTAAAGGTTGTCCCAATGTCTCACTACTAGAAACAGTGCTTCAATAAATATCTGTTATAGGCCAAATTGTCAAAGCCTAACTTGCTGTACCTTCAAATTCAGCAGGAATCACAGTCATTTGGAGAGATGTAGGTAGTAAAATGAGGTCACACGCTAAGCCAATGGGACTCAGGGCCTTGTATCAGGAAGCTGACCAGTTTGAGGAGTGAACACAGGGACACCGAGAGAAGAGACCGTTCACAAGCCAAGGAGAGAGGCCTCTGGAGAAGCCAACCCTGCTGATACTGTGACCTGCCTGGGACTTCCAGCCCATGAGAAAACAGATCTCACACACAAAAAAAGTTTGCCAGGTGTGGTGGTGCATGCCTTTAATCCTAGTACTTGGGAGGCAGAGGCAGGCGGATCTTTGTGAGTTCAAGGCCAGCCTGGTCTACAGAGTGAGTTCCAGGACAGCTGGGGCTACAGGGAGATTCTGTCTTGAAAAGAAAACAGATCTCTGTCATGAAGCTGCCTGTCCATGGAGTTCTGCTACAGCAGCCCATACTAAATCTATATAGATATAGATATATAGATATAGATATATAGAGAGAGATCTATATATTTCAGGATAGGAGGCTGGGTCTCCCTGTAGCCCCAGCTGGCCTGGAGCTCACTATGTAGACCAGGCTGGCCTTGAACCACAGAGATCTGGGATCCCAAGTGCTGGGATTATTGGCATGCACCACCACAACCAGCTCTAACTCTATAATTTTAATTTATTCTCAGACTAGACTTGGAAAAGTGGGGATACTGAATCAAAGGATATATACTTTTTTTTGGAGATAGGGTCTCCCTATAGCCCCAGCAGGCTTTAAACCCGCCACCACAGCGGGCTTAAAGGCACTTCTTAGCTGCCATGTGGGTGCTGGGAATTGAACCTGGATCTTCTGGAAGAGTAGTCAGTGCTCTTAACCACTGAGCCATCACTCCAGTCCCAGGATGTATACTTTTTTTATGACCCCACCCCAGATGTATACATTTTTAAAAAATTATTTTTATTTATATGTGTGTATGTGAACATGTGTGCAGGTGCCCATGGAGGCCAGAAGAGGGCCTCAGATCCTCTGGAATTGGTGGTAGCTGTGAGCCGCCATGTGGGTGCTGGAAACCAAACTCAGGTCCTCCGCAAAAGAGCAGGTGCTCCTGACCACTGAGCCATCTCTTCAGCCCCAGGGTGTGTTTTTAAATATTTTGTTTTGGGGCTGGAGAGATGGCCTAGCAGTTAAGAGTACTGACCACTCTTGCAGAGACCCGGGTTTGATCCCCAGCACCCACATGGCAGCTGAGAACCATCTTTAACTCCAGTTCCAGGAATCCAACACCTTCTTCTGACCTCCAAGGCATTGCATGACATGGGTGCACAGACACACATGCAGACAGTACATTCATACAAATAAATAAATAAATTTAAAAAATATTTTATTTGTTATTTTTATTTTATGTGGATGAGTGTATTGCTTGCCTCTATGTAAGTGCACCTGTGTCATGCAATGCCTGTGAAGGCCAGAAAAGGATGTCAGATCCCCTGGAACTGAAGCTGTTAGTCATCATGTGAATC
>VZQC01013594.1:5123340-5136219 GCA_009823505.1 Rhizomys pruinosus
CTCTTAACCGCTAGGCTATCACTCCAGCCCCATGATGTACTTTTTTTTTTCTTTTTTTAAAATTTTATTTATTTTTGTATGTGTATGAATGTACTGTCTGCATGTAGGTTTGTGCACCCATGTCGTGCAATGCCGCGGAGGTCAGAAGAGGGCGTCGGACTCCCCTGGAACTGGAGTTCTCCTGGAATTGGAGTTTCA
This sequence comes from Rhizomys pruinosus, assembly GCA_009823505.1. Classification (NCBI taxonomy): domain Eukaryota; kingdom Metazoa; phylum Chordata; class Mammalia; order Rodentia; family Spalacidae; genus Rhizomys; species Rhizomys pruinosus. The sequence continues at coordinate 5,123,539 of VZQC01013594.1, forward strand.
GACGGCTCTCGGCCGCCATGTGGGTGCTGGGGATCGAACCCGGGTCCTCTGCAAGAGCGGTCGGCGCTCTTAACCGCTAGGCCATCACTCCAGCCCCTGGCTTTTGAATTTAAACTGATCTTGCCCCCACCCCCACCCCCATTTGTGGTAGAACTTTATTTGATTTGCACATATTTCACCAAGGATTGTCTCATGTTTTCATGAGAACAGAGGCCACAATATTTTTTGGTCGTTTGGCTGCGGTGTCCAGCCACATAAAATGCTTTGGGGACTGTCCCTTCTGTCTTCCATCTGGGGAGATTTGTACAGAGTTCAAGGTTTTCCCTCCTTGATGTTTGGCAGAACCCACCAGCAAAGTCGTCTAGGCCTGGAATTTCCTTTGTCCAGCAGTTTCTGCTCTAGGACTCCTTTTCTTTAATAGATACACTGTTTCTTGTGACAGTGTTACAGTAGCAAAAACAATCTAGTCTCCGGCTGGATGAAGACAAAATTTTCCATTGTTGCCAGGTCAGTCACCCTAGGAAGATGGGGTCACCCTCTATCATGCTAAAGAGATAGGCGGAATACTTAATGTATTAATGAGATGCTGAGCTTTTCCTTCCTGTAATCTCCACCCTAGTCCAGTGCTTATAGATTGGGCCACATGGAGTAAGGAAAAATTCAAAGAAGCATAACCTCTCCTCCTTCATGTCTCTTTTCTAAACATGTCTTCCCTGATGCTTTGAGCTCCCCACATCTTGTATTCTTTTTTTTCTTTTATGTGTACAAACGTACTGTCTGCATGTAGGTTTGTGCACCTGTGTCGTGCAATGCTGCGGAGGTCAGAAGAGGGTGTCAGATTCCCCTGGAACTGGAGTTAAAGACGTTTCTCAGCCTCCATGTGGGTGCTGGGGATCGAACCCGGGTTCTCTGCAAGAGCAGTCGGCGCCCTTAACTGTTAGGCCATCTCTCCAGGCCACCATCTTGTATTCTTTACTCTTTCTCTGAAGCTCACTTCCGCTCCCCACCATGCAGCTGTTGGTCCGCGCCTGCCTGACCTCCTAGCTGGCTCTAAACCCAAATGTCCTCGTGGCTTTTCTCCTTCTCCTCTCCATTCTCCTCCTCTGAGCAGCTGCTGAGATTCACAGCTGGCCTGCCCTGAGGATTTTTCTTTGAATTCTAGTAAAATTGTCCTAAGCTTCCTTCTGAGTCCATCGTTAAATCCTTTTATGAATGGACCGGGCGTGGTGGCACACGCCTTTAATCCTAGCACTCGGGAGGCAGAGGCAGGTGGATCTTTGTGAGTTCAAGGCCAACCTGGTCTGCAGAGTGAGTTCCAGGACAGCTGGAGCTACAGGGAGACCCTGTCTCAAAAAAGACAAAAAAAAAAAAAATCCTTTTATGAATGAAACTAAGAAACCTGAAGGGAGACCCCCTTCCCCCACCCCATATCAACAGTTTTGTAGGTCGTGTCTTTAAACTACTTTGTCTTTTCCATTTGATTTTCCAGTTGCTCAACATGGAGCCGTCCTCCCTCTCTCCTCCCATCTCCTAAGCTACATATCAGAATTCAGTGTCTAAGGGAGAACTCCGGATTGGAAGTGGACCTCCCTGTATAAACTGCACTCACCAAGTGGGATCTGTGCATCCTGAGTACAAGCCTGTCCGTGGCACTTCTTGCTACCCTCGAGTCACTCTCCTGTCGCTGTGAGATGGGGCTTTCAAGTCCTGTTTGCATTGGTACATGGCAGCGCACCCCAGAGCCCCACCCCCCACCCCAGAGCCCCGCCCCCACCCCAGCCAGAGAAAGTCACTGACAGATTAGTTTCAATGAAAATGAATCAATAATTTATGCTGGTGTTTTTCCTTGTGCATCGAGGAAGCCTGTTTTTTGATATGATCTGACAGGGTCGTACATACCTTGGTTTAATTAAACTCGATACAGAAAATTAAAAGAGGAAAAAAAAATACCTTCCAGCGATTGGTTACCCAAGATGGCTCCAACCCAGGTAGACAAAGAGGGATGGAAGACAGAAGTGTGTGTGTAGAAAATCCAATTCAACGGACGGTGGGAGAAATGTTAATATCTTATTGGCAACTTCTCATATCCTGGCCTTTAGGAGACTGCGCTGGCAGAATATAGGCAGTGATGGATGGCCTTGCCTGTGGGAGGCAGCGCCATGTCCGCAGGCCAGTGTTGCTTAGGCCTCCCTTACAGGGGCTGGGATGCTCAACCCACATCCGTGGAGTGGACATTAGATGCAGCAGTGGCCACTCTGGCTCATGGGTCGCCATGGCCTGAGGCCACACCCACAGGGACCCTGCAGAGTCGTTTCTCCACACTCTGTCCTGCGAATCATCCTTCCAACCAGAGCGGCCCAGCAAGCCCCAGTCCTGAACCTCCCCACTGCACCCCAGAACACTGCAAACCCAAGACATCAGTGACTCCCAGTTATGGACATCCTAACAATTCCCATCACGCAGCTTACATGCAGTGACCCATAAGGCGACACTGCCTATGGGCACCACAGCCACCTTTGTTTGGGAAGGTGAACTCTCTGGTGTGCCCCTGACAACCACACCTCTCACAATGCACTTTTGCTAACCTGTCCTGTCCCTTCTTCTCTTCCATCCCCGCCCTGGGTCCTTCAGTCCTCAAGATCTTCTTATGAAGGGACATCACACCACTAGACAGGGCAGGGCTCCTTTCTGCCGGATGGACAGTGCCCTTGCAGTGGTCAAACAGAGCCTCCCCCAGTCCTCTTCTTTGCTGCCTCTTCTGGTTTTTTTTAATGCTAAAATATGCATGAAGTCTAATTTATGATTTCCAGAGTAAGGTTTGAAGGCACCATGAAGCACACCAGCATCCACGCACCCACATCTAGAGCGCCCCGTCCTCCCCAGCTGAAACACCAGCCCTCTCCCCACCTCACTCAGTGTTTGAACTTGGCTAATTAAGTTCCCTTGCATGGACGGACCTGACCATATGTGACCTTTTCTGACTGGCTATTTTTCACTAAGTGTCTACAAGGGTCACCCGTGTTGGAGCACGAGTCACAATGTCTTTCCTTCCCAGAGCTGAGTGACATTTTCTCACAGGGATGTCCGCTTTTCACCCCTGGCCATCGATCCCTGTGTGCTCTTGGGCTGCTCCCATTGGGTTACCGCCATTGGCTGCCGTATGATGTCACAGTCCCCAAGTCCCTCTCTAGTCCTAGCATGCTGCTTTGGCAGATCCACCCACAGCTGCCAACTCCCCCTAATATCAGACTGCCTTGTTTGTGTTTTGTGCTGTTGCTGTTACATTGGTCCATTCCATGTTTAGGTGTGAGCCTGCATGGGGTCAGAAGACAATCTGCAGGAGTTGGTCTCTTCCTCCACCATGAGGCTCATAGGATCTGAACTCGGATCATCAGGCTTGGTGGCATGCACCCTTGCCCACTGAGCCAGCTTGCCAGCCCCTGGCTGCACGGTTTTGAGGAATCTATACCATTTCCCACAACAATGGTTCCATTTTCATTCCTCCAAACTGAGCATAAGGACTCAGTTTCTTTGTGCCTTGTCAGCATTTGCTGTTGTCTTAGCTACTCTCCTGTTACCATGGTGAAATGCCCAGGAAAGGCACTTTAAGGTTTACAGATGGAGGATACAGCCCATCATGGCGGGGAACCGAGGTAGCAGGGGTTTGTNCTCTATTAAATCTTTAGCAACAAAACTGTTCACTTTTTTGGATAGACTTGGAACTCGAATTACATAAAGGATGAAAATGTGAAGTTTTTAAACAAAGGGTCTTATCTTTCCACAGCTGTTGCTGTGTGGTACTCCCGTAACAATCAGGATTTGGAATCTTTCCCCAGTGTCGACTTCAGCCAAGCATATGCATCCTGTAGAGTTGCCCAACATTCGACTTTATTTTACACATCAAACCATCAGCAATTACTTTATAAGCATCATTTGTGAGCAAGTACAGCAGCGATGAAAAGCAAGTAGTGGGAGTTTTTAACCAGGTGGTGGACAGAAGGGGCCTTTACGGTTCTTCTCAGGTCTTAGGTTGTTCTAAGCAAGCCTCACATGGGACCGGACATGTGAGCATCATCAATGAAAACGATGGCTATCGCATTACAGTGCAATCAGAAAACACTTTTTTTATATATTTTACCAAAGAAAATACCAAAATATTTTGACGAGTATCAAGATAAGAAAAAAAAGCATCAGCTGAACATAGATTACAACTGTAAAAATGCAAGGTACATGAAATGTGAGCATTCAGTGAAAAGCCACATCAGAAGCTGCTTCAGTCATGAATTTAACTGTATTACAGGGCCAAGTTGTGACTATAGATGCACGGGCTTTTCACTCCCTAGTTAAAACAGAGAAAATGTAAAAGATGCTCTCCAACAATAGAATTCTAATGTCATTTAAGTATCTTTTATTTAAAAAAATTTTTTTATTAATTTTATTTTTTTATTTCTGTATGTGTATGAATGTACTGTCTGCATGCAAGTTTGTGCACACATGTCATGCAATGCCGCGGAGGTCAGAAGAGGGTGTCGGAATCCCCTGGAACTGGAGTTCTCCTGGAATTGGAGTTTCAGATGGCTCTCGGCCACCATTTGGGTGCTGGGGATCAAACCCGGGTCCTCTGCGAGAGCGTCTGCACTCCCAACCGCTAGGCCATCTCTCCAGCCCTTGATGCCCTCTTCTAACTGCCTTGGGTGTTGCATGGCACAGGTGCACTTATACGCATACAGGCAATACATTCATACACATAAAATATTAAATATATTTTCAAAATTATTAATTAATTCATTCATTCATTCATTTACTGTGTGACAGGGTAATGGCAGGGGGTGGATATATCCAAGCACAGGTCAGGTTGTGGAGATCAGAGGACAATGGTGGGAGTCTGTTTTCTTGTTCTACCATTTGGGTTAGAACTGAACTCAGGTGGTCAGGCTTGGCAGCAAATGCTTTTACCATTGAGCTGTCTCACCAAGCCCCAGCTTTTCTCTTTTTATACAGTTCAGGACTCCAGCCCAGGGAAAGGCACAGCTCACTCTTAGGATAAATCTTTTCACCTCAATTAACCTAATCAACCTACTCCCTAATAGACATGCCTACAGGCTAAGTAATCTGTCAGGTGTTGCTGGAGCCTTGTCTCCTGGGCATCCCAGATTCTGTCTGGCAATCAGTATAGACAATCACAGTTGGTTTTTGTGGTTTGTTGGGTTGTTTTGTTTTGGGTTGGGCTGGGTTTTTTTTGGGGGGGGTCTTTCTGAGACAGGGTGTCCCAGTAGCCCCAGCTGTCCTGGAACTCCCTATGTAGACCAGGCTGGCCTTGAACTCACAGAGCTCCATCTGCCTCTGCCTCCCAAGTGCTGGGATTAAAGGTGTGCGCCACCATGCCCAGCTTAGTTTTTAATATAATAATTGTCCTAAGGGAATGTAAAATGCTCATCTTTTCCTGTGATTCTATTGTGGGAGGCATTCTTTGCATTCATGTTTGTCTCTGTTTCTTTATTTATTTAGAGTGGCAGAGTCTCGGACCTGGCTAGAATAACCACACCAGCCTCATCAATTCTTCACACTCACTGAAATCACTGGGAGTGGCTTTCTGTTGCTTGTAACCCAACAACCCTGGGAGCTGCAGCACAGACCAGACCCTAGAGCCCTGAACAGGCCTGAAAACCGGCCTCCCTGCTCCTCCCCTGCTCCTCCCCTGCTCCTCCCCCTCCTCCTCCTCCACCTCCTCCCCCTGCTCCTCCCCCTGCTCCTCCCCTGCTCCTCCCCCTGCTCCTCCCCCTGCTCCTCCCCTGCTCCTCCACTGCCTTCTTCCCCTCCTCTTCCCCCTCCTCCTCCCTTCCTTCCCTCCCCCGGCCTTCCTCCCGCCTTCCTCTCCACTCCCCTTCCCGCCTCCTCCCTCGCTTCCTCCCCTCTCCCCCCCGTCCTCCTCCCCCCTCCGTCCCTCAACCTCCTCCTGTCCCCTTCGCACTCCCCTCCTCTCTCCCGGCTGCCTCCTCTCCCTGGCTCCTCTCCCTGCTCCTCCCCTCCTCCTCCCCTCCTCCTCCGCCTGCTCCTCTCCCTGCTTCCCCCCCTGCTCCGCCTCCCCTCTCTCCCCTGCCTCCTCCCTCTGCTCCTCCCCCTCCTCCCTCCCCCTCCTCCTCCCCTCCTCCCTCCACCTCCTCCTCCCCCTGCCTCCTCTCCCTGCTCCTCTGCCCTGCTCCTCCACTGCTTCCTCCCCCTGCTCCTCCCTCTCCTCTTCCTCCTCCTCCCCTCCTCCCTGCCCTCCCCTGCCCCCCTGGCTCCTCCCCTGCTCCTGCCCCTGCTCCTTCCCCTGCTCCTCTCCCTGCTCTTCCCTGTCTTCCCTGCTCCTCCCCCTGCTCCTCCCCTGCTCCTCCCCCTGCTCTCCCTGCTTCCTCCCCTGCTCCTGCCCCCTGCTCCTCCCCCTGCTCCTCCCCTGCTCCTCCCTGCTCCTCCCCTGCTCCTCCCCTGCTCCTCCCCTGCTCCTCCCCTGCTCCTCCCTTGCTCCTCCCCTGCTCCCTCCCCTGCTCCTCTCCCTCTCCTCCCCTCCTCCTCCCCTGCTCTCCCCTGCCCTCCTCTGCTCCTCCCCTGCTCCCCTGCCCTCGCTCCCTCCCCTGCTCCTCCCCTGCTCCTCCCCTGCTCCTCCCCTGCTCCTGCTCCCTGCTCCTCTCCCTGCTCCTCCCCCGCTCCTCCCCTGCTCCTCCGCTGCTCCCCCGCTTCCTCCCCTGCTCCTCCCCCAGCTCCTCCCCCTGCTCCTCCCCTGCTCCTCCCCTGCTCCTCCACCTCCTCCCCTGCTCCTCCCCCTGCTCCTCCCCTGCTCCTGCCCCTGCTCCTCCCCTGCTCCTCCACCTCCTCCTCCCCCTGCTCCTCCCTGCCCTCTCCTGCCCTCCCCCTGCTCCTCCCCTCTCCTCCCCTGGCTTCCTCCACCTCCTCCCCCTGCTCCTCCCCCTGCCCTCCACCTCCTCCTCCCCCTGCTCCTCCCTGCTCCTCCCCTGCTCCTCCCTGCTCCTCCCACCTCGCTGCTCCTCCCCCTGCTCCCTCCCCCTGCCCCCCCTTCCTCCCTGCTCCCCCCTCCTCCTCCCCCTGCTCCTCCCCTCTCCTCCTACCTGCTCCTCCCCTCCTCCCCCTGCTCCTCCCCTGCTCCCCTCCCTGCTCCTCCTCTGCTCCTCTCCCTGCTCCTCCCCCTGCTCCTCCTCTGCTCCTCCCCCCTCCTACTCCACCTCTCCCTCCCCCTGCTCCTCCCCTCCTCCTCCCCCTGCTCCTCCCCCTGTCTCCTCGCCCTGCTCCTCCCCTGCTGCCTCCACCTCCTCCTCCTCCTGCCCTCCCTGCTCCTCCCCTCCCACCCTCCCCCTCCACTTCCCTCCTCTCTCCTCCCCCTGCTCCTCCCCTGCTCCTCCCCCTGTTCCTCCCCTGCTCCTCTCCCTCCTGTCTCCCCCTCCCCTCCCCCTGCTCCTCCCCCTCCTCTCCTCCTCTCCCCCTCCTCCCCCTTGCCCCCCTCCTCCTCTCGCCGGTGTTCTCACCCTCCCTCCTCCTCTGCTCCTCCCCCCCCCCACTCTTCTCCCTCGCTCCCTCCTCCTCCCCTGCTCCTCCCCCTCCTCCTCCCCTCTCTCCTCCCCCTCCCCCTGCTACTGCCTCCTCCCTCCCTCCTCTTCCCTCCCCTCATCCCCTGCTCCTCCCCTCCTCTTCCCCCTCCTCTTCCCCCTGCCTCCTCCCCCTGCTCCTCTCTAGGCCTTCCATGTGAACTTTTGCTCATTGTATGTTTGGGGATACCCCTTGCCCCCATAGCAATGGAGTTCCCCCCACCCCGACTGCATCACAGACAGGGGACATTTGTTCCGGGGGTCCGTCTAGGTCCTATTGGTCAGTTTACCTTCCTTTGTGCCACTGACCTGGACGTGATCTCATGTAGCTGGTCTTGAACTCACTCTGTAGCTGAGGCTGAACCTGAACTGATCCTTCTGCCTCTACCGCCCAAGAGCTAGGATTACAGGCATGCGCACCTGCTCCAGCTAGATTAACAGGCTGATCACCACCAAGTCCAGCTAGGATTACAGGCATGCGCACCATGTCCAGCTAGGATTACAGGCATGCACACCATGTCCAGCTAGGATTACAGGCATGCACACCATGTCCAGCTAGGATTACAGGCATGCACACCATGTCCAGCTAGGATTACAGGCATGCGCACCATGTCCAGCTCAGCCACAGGAAGCTTTTATTCATTCATTCATTCATTCATTCATTCATTTATTTACTTAAGACAAGGTCTTCTGTAGCCCAGGCTGGCCTTGAACTCTTAATCCTTCTGCCTGGTACTCTTACAGACATGGAACACAAAGTCTATCTCGACCATGGGAAGTTTTGATGCTGTGGCTGAGACCATTCCCCACCCAAGGTGACCTTCTCTCGGGACTGCAGCATTGCCATCAATTATTCACGTTGAGCATCAACACTCAAAAAACACAGACCCAGCTTTTTGTTGTTGCCCTGTCCCCACTCCATCCAATCGGTACCTGGCAGCCAAACAGAGAGACAGGCATTTGGGAGGGGTGGGGAGGAGAGCACCCCAAGCGCCAGTGACTCCAGAACTCCTGCAAAGGGCTCTCCACTCCCCAGAAAGAGCTGTCGCCTTCCGCAGGGCCTTTGATGCCTCCTTGATAGATGCTGACGGATTGATCTGGTGCCGTGCATAATTCATGAGTGCTCAGCCGCTGCGATTTCTGAGCAGACCTTTGCCACAGCACAGGCGGAGCAGGGCTGGAGAGAGAAGCATGGGACATGGGACCTGGGGGCGATCTACACCCTGTCCCTCTGCTGTCACTCAGCAGGGCTTGGAGAAGGCAACCATGAGACAGGGTGGCTACCCACCTATGCTCTGGGATGGGTGGGGCCGGAGCCCTCATCTCCCAGAAGACACAGCACACCCCTTGGCGAGCCTCCAAAGGACCCTCAAGACCACCCCAGCATAGCCACCACTAGGTTCCCCTGGGACATGTGTCTAGTTCTGTATCCCAAGCTCCACTCCCCTCGATAGGAGCACAAGGCCAAGGGCTGAAGAGATGGCTCAGAGTGTCAAGTCCCCGAGGCTGAGGACCCAAATGTGGCTCTCTAGTGCCCATGTAAAGCCATGCTTGGGGCTGCAGACCTGTAATTCTAGCTCTGGGGGCACAGAGACCACCAGCAGATTCTGGGGAGTCAATGTCCAGCCAGCCTAGCTAAAACAGTGATTCAGTGAGAAATCCTGTCTCAGGAAAAGCAAGGGATGGCGAAATGGTTCGGTAGTTAAGGTTTCTTGCAGTCAAGCCTGATGACCTGAGTTCGAGCCCCAGGACCCATATGGGTGGAAGGAGACAACCAGCTCCTATGAGTTGTCCTCTGACCCCCACCATCCGCCACAGTGTGCTCATTCTCTCTCTCTCTCTCTCTCTCTCTCTCTCTCTCTCTCTCTCTCTCTCTCTCTCTCTGTATACAGAGAAAGAGCCCCATGAGGATGCAACAAGACAGGGAGAAGATGAAGGACCACAATCCAATGTCAGTTTCTGGGCTCTACAGGAACCTGCACAGATGAGCACGCACACCCCACACACACACACACACGCACACACATGTGCACACACACAAGTGAGAGTGCCCTGGCCTGTCTGTCAGAAGTGACAGTCTCCTGGCCCAGCATCTCCCCACCCCACTTGGCTCCTAAGCGGGAGGGCTGACATCTCTGGAGTTGGTCCCGGGTCTGGACCAGCGGCAGATTCTGGGTCGGATGTAAGGACAGGATCCAAATGAAATCAGGAAGCACAAGGCAGCACTGTTGGCTGGTTGAGAACACTGTTCAAATGTCCCCAGCACAGGACCCTGGGATCCAGGTTCCCAAGCCCAGCGCCGCAGAACAGCCCACAGCACTGTGGTGTTGGCCTTTTTTCCTACCACTCCCTCTCTCCTTCCTCTTTCTTTCACGGGCTTTTGGTTTTGTTTTTTAAAATATTTTACTGGGGCTGGAGAGATGGCTCAGGGTTAGTTAAAAGCACTGGCTGCTCCTGCAGAGGACCATGATTCAATTCCCAGCACCTACATGGTGCTGACAACCTTCTATAACTCCAGTTCCAGGGGATCAGATGCCTTCTTCTGACCTCTGCAGGTACTGCACAACACAGGTGCATCTACTTACCTGCAAGCAATCCACCCATACACATAAAATAAAAATAAAAAATTTAATACTTTGTTTATTATTATTTTTAATACTTTTTTTGGTGTTTTTGAGACAGGGTCTCCCTGTAGCCCCAGTTGGCCTGGAACTTGCTGTGTAGACCAGGCTGGCCTTGAACCCACAGAGATTAGCCTGCCTCTGCCTCTGGAGTGCTGGGATTAAAGGCATGCGCCACCACATCCAGCAGTTATTATTATTATTTTTAAATATTTTATTGTTGTGTATGAATGTATTACCTGCACACTCAGAAGTACACTTATGTTGTACAATGCTCTCAGAAGTCAAAAGAATGTGTCAGATCCTCTGGAACTGCAGTTATGGACAGTTGTCAGCCACTATATGGGTGCTGGTAATTAAACCCGGGTCCTCTGCAAGAGCAGTCAGTGCTCTTAACCACTGGGCCATCTCTCAAGCCCCTGTCTCTGTTTTTTGGCTAGAGTCTTGCTGTGTTGGCTGGCCTTGAACTCAAGTGTTCCTCCTGCCCTAGCCTCCCAAATAGCTGGGACTGTAGGGTACAAGACAGCACCCAGATGCCTAGGCTTTAAAAAGACAAATCCTGGGGGCTGGAGAGATGGCCTAGCGGTTAAGAGCGCCGACTGCTCTTGCAGAGGACCCGGGTTCGATCCCCAGCACCCACATGGTGGCCAAGAGCCGTCTGAAACTCCAATTCCAGGAGAACTCCAGCTCCAGGGGAATCCGACACCCTCTTCTGACCTCCGCGGCATTGCACGACACGGGTACACAGACTTGCATGCAGACAGTACATTGATACACATACAGAAATAAATAAAATTAATAAAAAAATAAATAAATAAATAAATAAAAAAGCAACACCTGGGCCCTAGGCCATCAGGTGTGGGAGTCCCTGTAGACCATGGGTCCACCCAGTCTTCCTAAAACGACCTAGATGGCCACTGTCTCCCTAGAGACTGGTTCTAGGAAGAGGCTCAAGCCGGCTTCCTGGTATTTTCTAACCGGAGCTTTCCTGCAGGTGTTTTGCAAATAATTACGTTGTTCCTTTTCCATTTCTGCTTTGGCTGAGAGCATCGATTTTTATTTTCTCATAATATAGATTTTTTTCAAACTGTAAAAGCAATTCATATACCAATGTTTCATTGTTCTCTGTTTTTCTGCATTTTTATTTTTTTTGGTCTTTTTGAGACAGGATCTCCCTGTAGTCCCAGGTAGCCTGAAACTCATTATGTAAACCAGGATGGCCATTACCTCCCAAGTGCTGGGATTAATGGTGTGCACCACCATACCTGAACCAAAAATTTTTATTTTTTTTATTTTTAATTTACTTATACATATATTTTTATCAGATCTAGACCGTGTATTTTTATTATTTTTAATTTCTCTGTGTGTGTGTGTGTGTGTGTGTGTGTGCGCATGAGTGAAGGTGCCTTAGAGTCCAGAGGCATCAGATCCCCCTGGAGCTGGAGTCATGGGTGGTTGTGAGTTGCCCTGAAAGCTGGGAACCTAACCAAGTTCCTCTGGAAAAGTAGCACATGCTCTTAAACACTGAGCTATCTCTCCAGCCCTCTGTATTTAAAATTTTTCAACATTAAAAATGCACATATATTACAAGCCCAATAAAGTGGAAGGTGGAGGCTGACAGAGGGGCTAGAGCTGCTCAGCGATCAGGAGCTGTTCTAGTTTCTCTTCAACTGCTGTGACAAAACAAACATTCTGATCAAAACCAACTTGGGGAGGAAAGGGTTTATTTGGCTCACATCTTCTGGGTTCATCACTGAGGGAGCCCAAGGTAGGAGCTCAGGGCAAGAACTGGAGATAGCAGCTGAAGCACAGGCCATGGAGGAATGCTGCTTACTGGCTTGTTCCTCTGGCCCATGCCCAGCCTGCTTTCTTATGCAGTACAGAACCACCTGCCCAGGGGTGGCACCACCCATAGTGGGCTGGGCCCTCCCACATGACGCAGGATCAAGACAATACTCCACAGGCCAGTCCAATGGAGCCAATTTCCCTCAACCCAAGTGTATCAAGTTGATGCTAAAGTGATCTAGTACAAGATCACTGACTGCTCTTGCAGATGAGCGGAGTTCAATTCCCAGCCCGGAGATGGCAGCTAACTACTGTCTGTAACACCAGTTCCAGGGAATCCGACACCCTCTTCTGACCTCTGCAGCCATTGCATGACACGGGAGAACTTACATGCATGCAGGCAATGCACTCATACACAGAAAATAAAATAAGTAAAAATTTTTTTTGGTCTTTTCAAGACAGGGTCTCCCTGCAGCCCCAGCTGACCTGGAACTCACTCTGTAGACCAGGCTGGCCTTGAACTCACAAAGATCCGCCTGCCTCTGCCTCCCAGGTGCTAGGATTAAAGGTGTGCGCCACCACGCCCGGCAGTAAATAATTTTTTTTTAAAGAGTGCTTGCTGCTCTTGCAGGGGACCTGAGTTTGACTCCCAGCACTCATACCAGGAGAGCTGGCTCACCAACAGCCCCCCCCAC
>VZQC01013594.1:5136912-5177313 GCA_009823505.1 Rhizomys pruinosus
CAAAAGAACAGTACCTTCCACAATAAGGAAGGAAGGAAGGAAGGAAGGAAGGAAGGAAGGAAGGAAGGAAGGAAGGAAGGAAGGAAGGAAGGAAGGAAAGAAAGAAAGAAAGAAAGAAAGAAAGAAAGAAAGAAAGAAAGAAAGAGAAAAAGAAAGAAAGAAAGAAAGAAAGAAAGAAAGAAAAAAGAAAGAAAGAAAGAAAGAAAGAAAGAAAGAAAGAAAGAAAGAAAGAAAGAAAGAAAGAAAGAAAAGATTGATTGGCCAAAAGAACAGTACCTTCCACAATAGACTCCTGGAGCTTGATAGCTTTTACTGTGGTAAAACCATAATCATTTAACATAAAACTTATTTATTTGTAGGTTGGTTTTCTTTGTTTTGTTTTGTTTTGTTTTGTTGGTCTTTTTGAGACAGGGTCTTCCCTTTAGTCCCAGCTGTCCTGGAGCTCACTCTGTAGAGCAGGCTGGACTTGAACTCACAGAGATTCACCTGCCTCTGCCTCCCGAGTGCTGGGATTACAGGTATGCACCACCACACCTGGCTTGATTGTTTCATTTTGAGGCAAGGTCTTGTATGTCCCAGATGGCCAGGAACTCCTGCTGCTCTGTCTCTTTCTCCCAAGTACTTTGTACCATTTTGCAGGGCTAAAACTTACCACTCTACCTGTGTCCTAGTGCACAGTTCAGTGGCATTACGCACATGTCCACTGTTGTGTAGCTGCTACCACCACCCATCTCCAGAACATTCTCGTCTTCCTGCACAACACTGCAAAGAGTTACACACTGACTTCAAACTCCCACTCCCCAGTGCCCAGACACAACTGAGCTTAAAACAGAGTAGGTAGAGTCAAAGACACTTCCTTGCGTGATTTTTTTTTTTTGAGATAACATCTCCCTGTAGCCCCAGCTGGCCTAGAACTCAATATGTAGACCAGGCTGGTCTTGAACTCACAGAGATTCACTTGCCTCTGGCTCCCAAGTGCTGGGATTAAAAGCATGTGCAGCACTATGCCCAGCAAAAGATATTTATTATTACCTATGTATATTACATGGGGGTTTGTATATGGGAGTGCAATGCCCTCAGAGGCCAGAGGAGGGTGTCAGCTCTGGTTACAGGCATTTGTGAGGTGCCCGATGTGGGACCTGGGAACCAAACTTGGGGCCTCTGCAAGGGCAGTGTGAACCCCTGAGCATCTCTCCAGCCCACCCTCATTGCTTTGTTCTTGTGAATTAGCCATAGGATAAAGGTGAGAAGATCTGTAACCAGGACAAGCAAGAGCTCCCACGGGGTGGAGAGGCACCGAGGCTGCATGCCCTGACTCAGATGTACACTCACCATGATCCCAGTCAAAGGCTTCTTTCCTGGAATTGTCAAGCAGGTTCAGAAAGAGAGAGTCAAGATCTCCAGGTGTCAGACCAGTGTTGATGGGACAGCAAATGACTGAGTGACTGAAAGACTGACTGACCAATGGAAGATCCAGACACAGACACTCCCTACCCACAAATCAGTCAGGACAGCAACCCCACTGTGGTGGTTTGAATGAGTGTCCCCATAGGCTTTAAGTATTCAGAGATTTTGTCTCCAGTTGGTGGCACTGTTCTTGGAGGTCTTAGAAGGTGTGGCCATGCTGGAGGAAGTACGTCATTGGGGGCGGGCTTAGTGAGTTTAACAAGCCTTGCAGTCTCCAGTCTCTCTCTCTCTCTCTCTCTGCTTCCTGTGCTCATTGCAAGATGTGACCCTTGGCTTGCTGCTCCAGCCCTGGCCACCATGCTTCCCGCCACAATGGACTCTGATTCCCTGGAACCATCAATTGTAAGCTCAAATAAACTCTTCATGCCGGGCATGGTGGAGCATGCCTTTAGTCCTAGCACTTGGGAGGCAGAGGCAGGCGGATCTTTGTGAGTTCACAGCCAACCTGGTCTACAGAGTGAGTTCCAGGTCAGCTGGGGCTACAGGGAGACCCTGTCTTGAAAAGACCAAAAAAAAACTCTTCCTTTTTAATAATTTTTTTAAATTTTATTTATTTCTGAATGGTATGAATGTACTGTCTGCATGCAAGTCTGTGCACCCGTGTCGTGCAATGCCGCGGAGGTCAGAAGAAGGTGTCCGATTCCCCTGGAACTGGAGTTCTCCTGGAATTGGAGTTTCAGACAGTTCTTGGCCGCCATGTGGGTGCTGGGGATCGAACCCCGGTCCTCTGTAAGAGCGGTCAGCGCTCTTAACCACTAGGCCATCTCTCCAGCCCAAACTCTTCCTTTTATAAGTTCCCTTGGTCATGGTGGATTTATCACAGCAACAGAAAAGTGACTAATACACCTACTGCCCCAGAATGGTAGGGGGGCCTGGGGGGGGTCCCAAAACATACCTCACAGAGAAACAAAAGTCCACCCAGAAGACTGGAGCCTCGATGTGAAAGGCAAAGAAAAAAACGCTCAGAGGAAACGCCTCAGTTAAGGAGGTGGGAGGCAGACAGCATTAGGAATATGTCTACTCAGGACTGGAGAGATGGCTCAGCATTTAAAAGCACTGGCTGCTCTTGAGAGGACCCGGGTTTGAGTCCCAGCACCCATATGGTGGCTAACAACTGTCTGTAACTCCAGTTCTGGGGGATCTGACACATAAAATAATACATATAAAAATAATAAATAAAAATTTTAAATAAGCTGGGTGTGGTGACGTATTCCTTTAGTCCTAGCACTTGGGAGGAGTTGCAGGCGGATCTCTGTGAGTTCAAGTCCACTTTAGTCTACAGAGTGAGTTCCAGGACAGCCAGAGCTACAGGGAGAACTTTTTAAAATCTCAAAAAGATTTTAAAAAATTTAAATAATAAAAGGTCTACTCATCAGAAAATGAAAAGATGACCCACAAAGGAGAACTATAGGATGTAAAGACTTGTGTGTGGACCATCCCTGCAAGCAAGTAAGAAAAGGCAGGTAACAGTGAGCAGGAGATAATGGGTCTGGACACTGGACAGGCTCTTCACTGAGGCCATTGGGATTCCAGTGGACAACAGACCTAGCAGAGACTCAGTCTCACAGGCCATCAGGGAAACTGAGGCACAAGCCACAATGTGACACAAAGGCACCACCAGAAATCCTAACAGAAAAAAGACATGCTGAGTCACAACCCTTTCCCACCACTAGCCAAGGGAACATGGACCAGTGTTTTGGAAACTTGTGACAGTTGTGCTTGTGAAATACATTTACCAGCCGGGTGTAGTGGTGTGCTCCTTTAATCCCAGCACTCAGGAGGCAGAGGCAGGTGGATCTCTGTGAGTTCAAGGCCAGCCTGGTCTACAGAGTGAGTTCTGGGCCAGCTGAGGCTACAGGAGACCTTGTCTCAAAAAGACCAAAAAAAAAAAAANCCCAGGCCAGACATTGCTAATCAATCCCAATGTTCCTTCTCACCTAGTGTGGCTTCCACATCCATCCTAGACCATTGTTCCAAGCAGCCAGAGCAACTGAAGGTATTGGCTCACCGAGGAAAGGGGCCCTGAATTTCCAAGCATGTATCTGGATCTAGCTGGATTACCCATGATACTTTGCAAACACTAATGAATTCACTGGCCTCCTACTCTGGATTGGTAGATTACAGACAGTCTCACATGCTGTCTTCCACTGGAGCTCAGGAAACCACTCACAGACATCTGAGCCTCTCCCACTCTATGAGTGGGCTTAGGCTGCCTTCTCAAGAGCCTCATCCCATCATCTCTGACCCAAAGGGAGTCACAGCCTTGTCCTACCCTCCCCTACCTTCCCCGTCCTCAGTGCCCCAAAGGAAAGGCCTGTCAGTCATCAGTTATGAGCTGAGGACCAGGGGCTCGGGGAGCTGTGGTCTCTGGGACAACTCAGTTCTGAGAGAGTCAGGAGGAGGGCTCGCCACTGTCTGACGTCACATGTGAAACGGCCCTCTTCCCTTGCCATCGTATGACCCCATGTCAACAGCCCAGAATGTGTGCTGGAAGACTGGAGGGGTGAGGAGAGCTGACCCAGGAAGGCCTCCTGGAGGATACATCCTAGCCAGAAGAGTATGAAAGGCCCCACTTGGTCATCTAGTTACTTTTCCCATGGGGGGGGGGCAGCGAACTCAAGCAAGTGAGGTGCTAAGAGAGGGTGAGCCCAGGCCTTGCCAGAGAAAGGTGAGTTCCCTGCTTACCACCACTTGCCACAGTATTTATGGGGCCAGAGACACAGCCATCCTCCTCCTTCAAGCTGGATCACAGCCAGGACAATGTTCTCTCTCTCTCTCTCTCTCTCTCTCTCTCTCTCTCTCTCTCTCTTTCATCTCTGTCTTTCTGTGTCTCTTTGTCTCTGCCTCATCTCTTTGTCTCTCATCTGTCTCTCAGTCAACTCTCTCTTAACAGGTTCATCTCTCTCTGTCTCTGTCTCTCATCTCTCTCACGTCTGTCTCTTCCATCTCTGTCTTTCTATCAACTGTCTCTTTACCTCTCTTTCCTTCATTTTCCCTTCTTTTTAATTTTTTTGCACTTATTTGTTTTTATTTTATGTGTGTAAGTTTTGCCTGTGTGTGTATATAAGTGCACCCATGTCATGCAATGCCTGTGGAGGCCACAGGAGGGCACCAGATCCCCTGGAACTGGAGCTACAGAGGGTTAGCTGCCACGTGGGTTCTGGGAAATCCTCTATAAGAGCAGCCAGTGCTCTTAACTACTGAGCTGTCTCCCCAGCCCTCTCCCCTCCCTTTCCTCATCTCCATTGCCTCATTCTGCTTTTCAGACCCTTCCCCCTTCCATCCCTCCCTCGCGATCATGAGACACTCTCACTGCTTATCATATCCTCCTGGTCCCCACTGCAGGCTGAGGGCTCCCCCTGCCTTATGGGTAGTGGCTCCTGCCTGGCGGGTACCAGAAGGCTGGAGTTGAGAGGCCCCTTCTTCCTGATGCCCTCCCTCTGCCCGAGAGCCTTTGGAAGCTGCCTCTGGGTGAATGCCAGGCACGCTGTGTGGAGCGGCAGCTTGGCCAGGGTCCCTGCTCCTGCAGGGAGGCCTGGAAAATTCCAGCCCTCTCCCAGCCTGGGTTGCTGGCTGTCCAGAGGGCCCCCTGCCCGCCGCTCTCCTCCCCACTGTTCTGTTCCCACCACTTGGGCTCACGGTGATCTTCCTGGCCAGCCCTGAGAAACCTGGGGCAGCCCTGGGGGAGGCGGCTTGACATAGAAAGAAAGTGACCTTGCCCGAGTCCCCTAGCTTGGCCACTTGGCCAGACCGAGAGCACGGAACGTGAGTTCTCAGAGAAACCCAGACTCACATCTGGACACACCTGGCTCTCCCCAGCCCCAGTGCTGCTGGGGAGGCTGGGTTTGAGGCTGATGGATTAAACATGCCACCGACCCCTGCTTTTAAAAACAAACATAATGAATTAGAAGAAACAACAACAAAAAGACTGGGTCAAAGAATGGACTGAAACGGTGAACTTCTGCATCAAAACTTTTTAAAGAGACTGAGAAAAATATGAGAAACATGTATGGCAGAATGCATGAGCTCTGGTGGGGTGGGGGGCAAGGCAGGGGGAATGGGTCTAGATTTGATTGGGAAATGTTGTATGAAATGCACAAAGCTTCAATTTAAAAAAAATGGCTTTAAAGCCGGGTGTGGTGGCGCACGCCTTTAATCCTAGCACTCGGGAGGCAGAGGCAGGCGGATCTTTGTGAGTTCAAGGCCAGCCTGGTCTACTAGCAAGGCAAGTTCCAGGACAGCCGGAGCTACAGGGAGACCTTGTCTCAAAAAAAAAAAAAAAAAAAAACAGATCAGTAACTGTGGAGGAGATCCGGAGGGAAGTTCCCAACCATGGTACTGGGTGGGAGAAGGCAGATTTAGAGAGGTCCACACCCTATGTGGTTCCACTCGCAAGCTGGGCAGACAGACATCAATGGCCTTCTGAAGCATGGTTACGGGGCCTCGAGTTTCACTCACGGGCACACTCCTTCACACACTTGCGCCATAGTGTCAAAGGAAAATGCTTTGCCATAGTGTCAAAGGAAAAACTCCACAATCTTCATACTTCTGAAATCACACATATAAACATATAAACATCTTTCTCTCCCCACACCACCCAATTCCCCAATTGTTAGTGACACCCAGTGGGTGACAACTGTGGGAATGTGTCCATGACACAGGCTCCAGGCTCAGTCCCAGCCTTGCCCAAGTCTCCTGTACCCCTGGCCCACAGGCTACTTTAGGGGCTTCCACAACCACTTCCACATTCTGTCATTGGTACTAAGACTCCCAAAACATACAGAATCACTTCTATTTACCAGCATGTGACAGAGGAGACACTTCAGTAGTGGGCAAGGGGGGGACCGCAGGCAAAGCTTCCAGCCCTCTTGGGGTGTCCCCAGCTCCTCTGATGTTCCCTGCCCAAGACACCTCTAAACCCTGGGACTTATGTCTAAGGGGAGGCTGTGAAGCTGAGGGAGACAGGAACAGACCCTCGGCTCCATGGGCCCCGACTCAGATAGCCAAACCAACCCTCCCTAAGCTTTGCTCTAGAAAATGCCACTCATGTGTGGGTCACCATGGTAGGTTTTTTTAATGTATATGAGTGTACTGTCTGCATGTAGGTTGGTGCACCTGTGTCATGCAATGCCCCGGAGGTCAGAGAGGGTGTCGGATTCCCCTGGAACTGGAGTTAAAGACGGTTCTCAGCTGCCATGTGGGTGCTGGGAATCAAACCCGGGTCCTCTGCAAGAGCAGTCAGTGCTCTTAACCACTGAGCCATCTCTCCAGCCCCGGTAGTATTTTTTTTTAAGACAGTGTCTCACTGTGTAGCCCTGGATGGCCCTGAACATGTTATGTAGACCAAGGTAGCCGTAAACGCAGAGAGAGCTGCCTGCTTCTGCTCCCAAGTGCTGGGATTAAAGGTGCATGGTGCCACACTAGGACTGTTTTGTTTATTTGTTTTGAGATAGGGTTTCACATATTCTAAACTGACCTCAAATTCAATATGTGGCCTAGGGTGACCTTGAACTTCTGGTCCCCTCCAGAAAGAGTTGCATGCACCGCCACACCTGGTTCCATACACACGCCCCCCTAAATTTGATTTCAAGAACTTGGACTCAACAGCTCAAATGGGCTAATACCACCAGCTCTTCCCTTGAACCTAGCAAAGATCTAAGAGCAATTTTTTGTACCCTCAGAAAGCTAAAACTCCACTTTCAGAATATACTGACGTCATTTGTGAGCATCCAGTTCCAGAAGAGTCAGAAAGTTCAGCTGAACGTATGCAGGATGCTAAGAACATCACCTTTCCTCACCTCCCAGAAACACCCCTCAGGCCTGTGTGTGGAGGCTCGTCAGACCTGCTTTCTTATCTCCCACTTTGGCCACCTTGTGCCTAAACTGTTCTTTTCCCAAACCTCACCTCAGTGACTCATACAGCAGACAGGATGGTCCTGGTTCCCCAGGGCTCCATCACAGAAGCAGAATGGTCTAGCCTCATCACCAGCCTGCTTCTGAAGATCTGTATGCTGCCAGCCACCAGCCAGCCATCAACAGACACAGAGACAGTCCTCGAAGACCAGAGATTGCAGGGGTCTGTCTCCAAAGCTCTAGTGTCAGGAGCAGGGACTGGGACAAAGTCTAAACACATGCTGCTGTCACAGGACTAGCTGCAGTCTGGAGGCAAGCCATGTCCCAGCTGTCATGCTCTAAGTACAAATGTGTTCTCCCTAATGAGGGTTCAGGCAGTGTGGCCTTAACTGGGATTGATTAGCAATGTCTGCCAGGAACCAGGCAAGGGAGCTGCAGCAGGAACGAAGTCCTAACATGGTCAGGGTTCTGAGACCTGGAGTCAGAAGGATAAGGGAAGGGGTTAGAAGGCCCAGCCCAGCCCATGCCTCCTGGGGAGAGTCCCATATCCCACCTGCTGACCCAGAGCAGCCCTGCAGCTCCCAGCAAAGCCAGGGCAGCCCAGCCCCATCACAGAGGGGCTAATGGCAGGGACTATAGATGCCAGCCACACTAATGCCAGCCCTGCCCCCTCATGGCTGATCTCAAGCAGCTTCCCCACCCTCTTTGGACCACCATTCGCTTATCTGCAGCACTGGACTAACAGCAGCCATGGTAGGGTTATGAAGGTGTTCACTGGAGCTCCCTCATGTAGCACAGGCTAGCTCTCAGCACATAAGCCCTGCCACTGTCACTTCTAGCATGACTCCAAATGATGTTATCTGGGAAGGCTTAGGAAAATCCCAGCATCCTTCTGCTTTGCTCAGTCCAAATCCCAGGTATAGTGGAGCCTAAGCAGGAGTATGGGAGCATGGGGGTGTCACCAATAGTGTCAGTAGACAGCACCAACCTGGGTCCTCCCACACGGCCACTCACAGTCACCAAGCTTCCCCAAGACTCCCCTAGAGGTCTAGCTCTGACATTAGTAGGTCTGCAAGGCCCAGAAGGAAGTCACACTGACTTCTAAATCTGCTGAAGGCTAGCAGAGTATGACCCTGAAGGGCAACAAATAGAGAGAGATTGATGTTCTCCCCTGCCCACACCCAGGCCAGATATTGCTAATCAATCCCAATGTTCCTTCTCACCTAGTGTGGCTTCCACATCCATCCTAGACCATTGTTCCAAGCAGCCAGAGCAACTGAAGGTATTGGCTCACCGAGGAAAGGGGCCCTGAATTTCCAAGCATGTATCTGGATCTAGCTGGATTACCCATGATACTTTGCAAACACTAATGAATTCACTGGCCTCCTACTCTGGATTGGTAGATTACAGACAGTCTCACATGCTGTCTTCCACTGGAGCTCAGGAAACCACTCACAGACATCTGAGCCTCTCCCACTCTATGAGTGGGCTTAGGCTGCCTTCTCAAGAGCCTCATCCCATCATCTCTGACCCAAAGGGAGTCACAGCCTTGTCCTACCCTCCCCTACCTTCCCCGTCCTCAGTGCCCCAAAGGAAAGGCCTGTCAGTCATCAGTTATGAGCTGAGGACCAGGGGCTCGGGGAGCTGTGGTCTCTGGGACAACTCAGTTCTGAGAGAGTCAGGAGGAGGGCTCGCCACTGTCTGACGTCACATGTGAAACGGCCCTCTTCCCTTGCCATCGTATGACCCCATGTCAACAGCCCAGAATGTGTGCTGGAAGACTGGAGGGGTGAGGAGAGCTGACCCAGGAAGGCCTCCTGGAGGATACATCCTAGCCAGAAGAGTATGAAAGGCCCCACTTGGTCATCTAGTTACTTTTCCCATGGGGGGGGGGCAGCGAACTCAAGCAAGTGAGGTGCTAAGAGAGGGTGAGCCCAGGCCTTGCCAGAGAAAGGTGAGTTCCCTGCTTACCACCACTTGCCACAGTATTTATGGGGCCAGAGACACAGCCATCCTCCTCCTTCAAGCTGGATCACAGCCAGGACAATGTTCTCTCTCTCTCTCTCTCTCTCTCTCTCTCTCTCTCTCTCTCTCTTTCATCTCTGTCTTTCTGTGTCTCTTTGTCTCTGCCTCATCTCTTTGTCTCTCATCTGTCTCTCAGTCAACTCTCTCTTAACAGGTTCATCTCTCTCTGTCTCTGTCTCTCATCTCTCTCACGTCTGTCTCTTCCATCTCTGTCTTTCTATCAACTGTCTCTTTACCTCTCTTTCCTTCATTTTCCCTTCTTTTTAATTTTTTTGCACTTATTTGTTTTTATTTTATGTGTGTAAGTTTTGCCTGTGTGTGTATATAAGTGCACCCATGTCATGCAATGCCTGTGGAGGCCACAGGAGGGCACCAGATCCCCTGGAACTGGAGCTACAGAGGGTTAGCTGCCACGTGGGTTCTGGGAAATCCTCTATAAGAGCAGCCAGTGCTCTTAACTACTGAGCTGTCTCCCCAGCCCTCTCCCCTCCCTTTCCTCATCTCCATTGCCTCATTCTGCTTTTCAGACCCTTCCCCCTTCCATCCCTCCCTCGCGATCATGAGACACTCTCACTGCTTATCATATCCTCCTGGTCCCCACTGCAGGCTGAGGGCTCCCCCTGCCTTATGGGTAGTGGCTCCTGCCTGGCGGGTACCAGAAGGCTGGAGTTGAGAGGCCCCTTCTTCCTGATGCCCTCCCTCTGCCCGAGAGCCTTTGGAAGCTGCCTCTGGGTGAATGCCAGGCACGCTGTGTGGAGCGGCAGCTTGGCCAGGGTCCCTGCTCCTGCAGGGAGGCCTGGAAAATTCCAGCCCTCTCCCAGCCTGGGTTGCTGGCTGTCCAGAGGGCCCCCTGCCCGCCGCTCTCCTCCCCACTGTTCTGTTCCCACCACTTGGGCTCACGGTGATCTTCCTGGCCAGCCCTGAGAAACCTGGGGCAGCCCTGGGGGAGGCGGCTTGACATAGAAAGAAAGTGACCTTGCCCGAGTCCCCTAGCTTGGCCACTTGGCCAGACCGAGAGCACGGAACGTGAGTTCTCAGAGAAACCCAGACTCACATCTGGACACACCTGGCTCTCCCCAGCCCCAGTGCTGCTGGGGAGGCTGGGTTTGAGGCTGATGGATTAAACATGCCACCGACCCCTGCTTTTAAAAACAAACATAATGAATTAGAAGAAACAACAACAAAAAGACTGGGTCAAAGAATGGACTGAAACGGTGAACTTCTGCATCAAAACTTTTTAAAGAGACTGAGAAAAATATGAGAAACATGTATGGCAGAATGCATGAGCTCTGGTGGGGTGGGGGGCAAGGCAGGGGGAATGGGTCTAGATTTGATTGGGAAATGTTGTATGAAATGCACAAAGCTTCAATTTAAAAAAAATGGCTTTAAAGCCGGGTGTGGTGGCGCACGCCTTTAATCCTAGCACTCGGGAGGCAGAGGCAGGCGGATCTTTGTGAGTTCAAGGCCAGCCTGGTCTACAGAGTGAGTTCCAGGACAGCTGGGGCTACAGAGAGACCCTGTGTCAAAAAGACCAAAAAAAAAAAAAAAATGGCTTTAAAAAAATGTCAGGAAAAAAAAAAAAACATAATGGCTGGACATGGTAGTGCACACCTTTAATGCCAGCACTTGGAAGGCAGAGGCAGGCCTGGTCTACATGCCAAGTTCCAGGCCAGCTGGGGCTACATAGTCAGACTGAGTTTAAACAAAACAAAGAACAAGCATAATGGTGGCAGTGCCTTAAGTGCTGGGCACTGCCCTGCAGGGGCCCAGAGACAGAAAGAGAATTCAGTAAGGATCCCCTGGACTCCATAGACCTGGACTCTCAAAGCGATCAAGAGGCTTGATGCCACACAGCCAGGGAAAGGGACAGCTGGGACTCGGTGCTGTGTGTACTGCCCCCCAACACTTCTTTTTCTTTCCACCATCTCATTCTTCACCCAAAGCCCACTTCCCTCAGGCAGAGCAACTCCAGCCTCAAAGCTCTCCCCACAGGCTGTGCCGGGGTGACTGTCGTCGCCCAGTTTTTGTCTGAAGGTGACTCTTACCGGGGCGAGTGCATCTGTCAGATGCCTTAAACCTTCAGTGGGTCAGAAGGGGCGGGGATCTGCTTCTAAGACAAGGTAGGCTTGAACAGTGATGGGAAAACCCTCAGAAAAGCAGCACAGTGTGGGACATCAAAGCAAAGCAGATGCAGGCCAGGTGTGGGACATCAAGCCAAAGCAGATGCAGGCCAGGTGTGGACATCAAAGCAAAGCAGATGCAGGCCAGGTGTGGACATCAAGCCAAAGCAGATGCAGGCCAGGTGGGGGACATCAAGCCAAAGCAGATGCAGGCCAGGTGGGGGACATCAAACCAAAGCAGATGCAGGCCAGGTGTGGGACATCAAACCAAAGCAGATGCAGGCCAGGTGTGGGACATCAAACCAAAGCAGATGCAGGCCAGGTGTGGGACATCAAACCAAAGCAGATGCAGGCCAGGTGTGGGACATCAAACCAAAGCAGATGCAGGCCAGGTGTGGGACATCAAACCAAAGCAGATGCAGGCCAGGTGTGGGACATCAAACCAAAGCAGATGCAGGCCAGGTGTGGGACATCAAACCAAAGCAGATGCAGGCCAGGTGTGGGACATCAAACCAAAGCAGATGCAGGCCAGGTGTGGGACATCAAACCAAAGCAGATGCAGGCCAGGTGTGGGACATCAAACCAAAGCAGATGCAGGCCAGGTGTTTCACAGACCTCACATTGCACCTGTCGGGGGCCGAGATGCCCAACTTACAGTTGGGGAAACTGAGCCTCCAAACTCAAGTCAGCCTCTCACAACATGCTGATGGTTAATACCAGCCAATGACTTCTTCGGTATTTGAATGGAGAAGGGTACATTTAGGGGCGACCTAGGCCCGGGGAGGCACAGGGAGGGTTTTCAGTCTAGTAGCAGTTCCCCTTGGGGTTCCCTACCCCAAGCTGTGCTGGCTGAGGACACAGCATGACCAGAGGTCACTCGGCTGGAGTGAAGCCTGCCGCCAGCTGAGCCTGCAGCCCGTGGCCTGAACGCCTTCCAGGTCCCCGCAGGGCCTCACCACCTTGCCAGCGAAGGGCAGCTGCTGCTTTGAGCAGCTCTGGGGAAGCCGAGAAAATTCTCTGCCCCTCCCCTGGAGGGCCACTAGCCAAAGCTGAGTTGTGCCCCAACCTGGAGAGAGTGTGGCAGCACCAAGCACTCCTGCCTGTAAGGTCGCTGTGCAGAGTCCCTGGGCACATGAGGATTCTGGAAGCCAGAGATGGAGCTAGAGAGGAAGGCAGGTGCAGTAGCAATAGAGCATGGAGAGGGCTTCCTGACCCAGGAATCAGTGGTGTTCACTGGGGACCCGAAGAGGGATGGACGGGTGGTGAAATGGCTCAACAGGTAAAGATGTTTGCTGCCAAGCCTGATGCCCTGAGTTCAATTCCCTGGATGCATGGGTAAAAGGGGAGAACAGGTTCCCACAAGCTGTCCTCTGACCATACTTGCACTCTGGCACCCACACAAACAATGTTAGTTAAGGTTCCTCTGCACTAAATGGTCCCCAAATGCAGTTGTCTGAGGAGGCCAGAGGAGGACATCAGACACCCAGGAGCTAGAGTTCCAGGCAGTTGTGAGCTGCTCTATGTGGGTGCTGGGAACCGAACTTGCTACCAGGCTGATAACCTGAATTCATTCGAACCCACTTTCCAGGAAAGACATAGTGCAAAGAGAGAACTGCAATTGAACTTGCAAGTGCTCTTAACCTCTGAGTCAGGCTCATCTCTTACCCCTTCTCCCAATTCTTACTCTATTTAAACCTAAATGCCGGGCGTGGTGGCGCACGCCTTTAATCCTAGCACTCGGGAGGCAGAGGCAGGCGGATCTTTGTGAGTTCAAGGCCAGCCTGGTCTACAGAGCGAGTTCCAGGACAGCTGAGGCTACAGGGAGACCCTGTCTCGAAAAGACCAAAAAAAAAAAAAACCTAAAGCTCCTGTCAGTAACGGAAGATGGACCTGGGACCCCTTAACGTGCTCTTCATGCTGTAGTTATGTTTATGAAGCCTCTCTTTACTTTGCCATTCTGTGCCTCTTTAATTGGCTACTGGGAGGATTGGGATGGGCAACCACGCCTAGCCTGTTGCGGCTGCCAGACCCGGGGCTATCGCCCTATAAACTGGAATCACATCTTCATTACCCTCTCCCAGCCACCCACACAGGCAGCTCTCCCAACCCTTAGGGGATTTTGCTAACTCTGCTGATATCTGCCTCTGGGGGCACCCACCCTCACGAGCTGTACATTGTCACCTGTCGGCACCAGCAAACAGGGGCCCAGCCGGAGCCTCCAAAGCTCGTTCAGCCTCGGGCAACCCCTGAGTGTTATCAAGTCCAGTTGGCTTCGAGGCACCAAGGAGGCTAAAAACCCCTTATATGACCAGTCTTGGTGATGAGCTAACTAGCCCAGCAGTGCTCCCCACCACAGTCCTTGCTCCTCCCTCTCCAATTATGTCAGGCACGAAGTCTGGTCTCTCCAGGGTGCTTGTGTGACAACAACCAAGTACTGAAACTCGGGCCTGAGCACAGCAAGATCTCACTTCCAATTCTGCACAGCTTGCTGACGGTTCTCCCTCACTTAGCCAGTGTCCGTCCTCTTGCAGCCTGCCACCTCCCGGTCCCTCCCTGTCCACACGACTTGAAAGTCTCTCCAAGGCAGAACCCACAAGGGCAGCCAAGAGGCCTCCCTCCACTGAAGCAAAACAACACTTACCAGAACTACTGCTGGGCAGATTCATAGGAAACTAGCTGGTTTTTTTTTTTTTTTTAATTGGCCTGAGGCCTAGAAACCGACTGGCAGACATGGCACAGACAGATGGGATCCTATATGAAGCGACTGACTCATTCAACTTAGAAAGAGAAAGAGCCCTTATTAGGCAGTGTCTCAAAGGGCTGCGACTCACAGGAAGCCTCCTCGGGTCCAGCCAGCTGGGACTGCCTCGCTGCCCTGGCATTGCTTGGCTTTGCCAGAGGCTCCTGTATCCTGAGCATCACAGTTGGGTGCTCCACTGGTCCCCCCTCAGTCCTGAGATCCAGGGCTTACAGGGGCCCAAGGGTTTCCTGTCTGCTTACTACAGGCTAGACCAAGCCGGTGTCTCTCCCAAGATTGTCTTTGTAGTCCTGCCTTGGCCTGGGCTTGAAGTAGTCTGACTCAGGAGGCTTCACATCTCCTGGACTCCAGATCACAGCTTGGTATATGGACATCTACCCAACACAGCAGGGGCAGCGTGTCCCTTGTTGACCAAGTGTCACTTGCCAGGCCTTCCCTACTGCCAGTTCTGTCAGTCCCTATCACCACCTGCATCTCCCTGCTGGAAGGACTATCTGGGCTTAACCTCATCCATCCTGTTCCCTCTAAAATCTCAGGCCAATGCCATGGAGCGGAGCTGGGCACCTTGTTCAGGGTCCCTAACCAGACAGAATCCCAGCTCACCTAGAGTCCAAACCATACTAACCTGCCCTAAATCCACCTACCTGCCACCTCCCAGGCACTGCTCAGTGATAGCAGGACAGGTGGACCAGTCCTGTTCTCTGTGACCATGGGGCTGAAAACAGTTTTTTTATTTGTTTCCAAGAATGTGCCTGTGGGCTGGAGAGGTATCCCAGCAGTTAAGAGTGCTGGCTCATACTGCTTTTACAGAGGACCAGGGTTCAGTTTCCAACACTCACATCGAGTACCTCACAACTGCCTATAACTCCAGATCCAGGGGATCTCATGCCCTCTTCTGGCCTCCACTCACATGTGTACAGACCCCCCCCCCATACATAGACAATAATTTCAAGAGTATGCTGGATATGGTGACTCACATCTTTAATCCCAGCACCTGGAGGCCGAGGCAGAAGGACTGTTAATTTGAGGCCAACTCTGGCTACATATCTCTAGGCTAGCCTGCACTATACAGTAAGATGCTGTCTCAAACACACACACACACACACACACACACACACACACACACAATGTCTTCAGAACCATAACCACACACAGCATGGATCAGTTTAATAATTAAATATATTATAAATCAGATCAATAATCAATACAGATCAGACTTGGCGTAGTTACAAGCCAGAGTGAAAGCATCCAGTGTCCGTCTTCCCACATCCGTGGATATTTGTAGGATCCAGGGATAGAACTCAGGTCACAGGGCTAGGCACGTGACATCTTTTCCAACAGAGACGTCTCGCTGGCCTGAGGTTTTGATTTAAATAGAGGGCAAGCAGCACAGGGAGGCAGTCCTGGTCAAGCAGAGGTCTGCTTGGTCACCGTCTCACTTCTGGTTCTCAAGGTGGTCCCAAGTCCCTGCCCTGCCACAGTCACCTGAGAAGACCCAGCTGGTTCCATCAAGATAACGGCTTCCATTCTGGGTGCTGGATTACGTGCCGGATAGTCATCCTCTCCTGGGGGAGGGGTCCATCCTTCGAGGTCTTATTCCTCCTGGAATCCAAGCTTACTGCAAGTTTAGGATCCTAAGTTACCTCTGTGCCTCCAGCCAATGTAAAAGAGACAGAAAAGCAGACGCCAGGCTTCACCCCTCCTCCGATCACCTTGTGGCCCAAGGGAGCAGTCAGTGCTTTTCAGCTTCTCCCTTCTTCTTGTTCCATCTTGGTCATCTTTCAAGGCTCCTCCAGGGAGTCGTCAGCCCATTTTAGAGAGGAGGAAAGTGAGACTCCGAAGTTGTGAGTAGAGGCAGTTAAGACTGCCAAGTGGCTGAAGAAGGTTCAAACCTAAGCCTGAAACTTGTGTTCAAACCACCACAGGGGTGCTGGAGAGGTGGCTCTTGAAGAAGACCTGAATTCAGTTGCCAGCACCCATGTCAGAGGGCTCTCAACCACCTGTAACTGCAGCACATAGAATTTTTTTTTAATTTTATTTATTTCCATATGTGTATGAATGTATTGTCTGCATGCAAGTCTGTGCACCCGTGACGTGCAACGCCGTGGAGGTCAGAAGAGGGTGTCAGACTCCCCTGGAACTGGAGTTCTCTTGGAATTGGAGCTTCAGACGGCTCTCGGCCGCCATGTGGGTGCTGGCGATCGAACCCGGTCCTCTGCAAGAGTGGTCGGCACTCTTAACCGCTAGGCCATCTCTCCAGCCCAGCACATAGAATTTTAAAAATAAATAAATCTTTGAAAGCTAACAACCAACCCCAAATCCCGCAGGGTGCTCCTTCCTCCAGTCCTGGACACAGTCTACGCAGGGGGCAGGAGGAAAGCTTCCCCACCTAGGGGCTCTGACCCTACCTGCAGGACTTCCCTGCCCTCCACAGGCAGGCTGGGTACTTCCTGTGGCCCAGGGCTCTGGGCTGCCTACGCCATCCATCACAGCATTTCTGAATTTTGCACCTAGTATGTATGGTCACTGAGCAAACAGACGGAGGGCTTGACTTCCCAGGGCACAAAGCTAGTTTTATGTAGTATTTATTTTATTTTCCTGGGCATAGTGGCACATGACTTTAATCCCAGGAGTTGGGAGGCAGAGGCAGGCAGATCTCTTTGAGTTTAAGGCCAGCCTGGTCTACAAAGTTCAGACCAGCTGGGGCTACAGCAAGACCCTGTCTCCAAAAAATAAAGATTTTATTTGAATTTGTGTGTGTGTGTGTGTGTGTGTGTGTACAGACTGTGTATGTGCAAGTGTTACAGAGGCCAGAAGAGGTCAGTGGATCCTCTGCAGCTGGCATTTACAGACAGCTGTAAGCCCCTGATGTGGATGCTGGGAAAAGAACTCTGGTCCCCTGGAAGAGCAGTAAGTGCTCTTAACTGATGAGCCATCTCTCCAGCTCCATAGTTTCATGTATTCTTTCCTCTAGAGGATGAGACTCTGCCCTCATCCCTGTGCTTATCCTGGGCTAGACAGACCAAGTAAGGTCCCCACTTAGGGACTCAAATCCTGCCCCGCCCTGGTCATCAAGTAAGAAGTCCGTAGTGCTGAGCTGGTGCTTACAGAGAAAGAGCAGAAAAAGTCCGAGGACCGAGGCCCCGGGCGGGTGGGGAAGGATAGTGGGATCTCTCTGCTCACCAGAGTTGGGTGAGGTGACTCCCCTCAGCTCCCTCACCAGCAAAGCTCAGGGGCACTAGGGACCATCTCTGCTCTTTAGAACAGGCACTCAATTTGGCGCCCTTGTTGAGGTTCTGGGCCAGGCCGTGTCCCCACCCCCAATTCTCCAGGACCCTGCCCTGCCCAGAAAGCCCCTCCTGTTCCCACGCTCTGTTCAGGTTTTGAGCTAGCATCTCCCCACCTGCAGGGGATCCACTCGGGTCAGCGCAGGCCGCGGGCTAGACGGAGGGTCACCGCTAACTATATGCTAATGAGAACCAAGGCCAATCAATCCGCCCTTAATCAGGCAACCACTGCGCACCGCAGGTGTGTCCGACCCAGGCCCCAGGCTGGGGAGTCAGGGGTGCACAGGGGAGGGAGGGGGCAGAGAGAGGGAAAGGCGGGAGAGGAAGAAAGGAGAGAGGGGAAGGAGGGTGGGAAGAAAGAGGAAAAGAAGAGGAGGTGTTGGGGGAAGCCCAGGAGTCGCACCCAGCCCCCAGCCCTCAGCCCCCAGCCGCATCCCTGCTCGCCCTCACGAGCCTCCCCACCCCCCCACCCCCCCACCCCGCCACCTCGTCCCCCGGGGACCACCCGCTGCAAATTGAAATCACTGCTCCGGGGAAAAGCGAGAGGAAAAGAGAAGGCGGAGAGGTTCTTTTTAATCACTGCTCAGAGCTGCAGCTGCTAATGAATTCAAGGTGCTTGTGAACCCCAGGGCACAAGGAGAGGGGAGGCCAGGCCTCCTCCCTCCCTTCCCTCCCCTCCCTCCCTTCCTTCGCTCCTTCTCTCCTTCTCTCCTCCGGCTCACTCAGAAGCTCCTGGGATCCCAGAACTGTATGAAAGCCTGCAGACGGAGGTCTGGGGTATTCACCCCTGGCTCTCAGCACAGCAGCTACAGCTAGGCAGGGGAAGGGGCACCAAGGTCAAGGTCACCCAAGGTCACTCACCAGGCCCCTGTGGGGGGGTGGCTCCCTCTCAACTTAGAAGATGCTCTTTTTTGGGGGGCGGTCTTTTCTGAGACAGGGTCTCTCTTTAGTCCCAGCTGGCCTGGAGTTCACTCTGTAGACCAGGCTGGCCTTGAACTCACAGAGACCCGCCTGCCTCTGCCTCCTGAGTGCTGGGATTAAAGGCATGCACCACCATGCCTGGCTAGAAGATGCTCTTAAAAGAGGACTGAATGGGGCTGGAGAGATAGCCTAGGGTTAAGAGCACCAACTGCTCTTGCAGAGGAACCGGGTTCGATCCCCAGCACCCACATGGCTGCTGAGAACCATCTGTAACTTCAATTCCAGGAGAACTCCAGATTCCAGGGGAATCTGACGCCCTCTTCTGACCTCCGCGTGCATTGCATGACACGGGTGCACAAACCTACATGCAGACAGTACATTCATACACATACAGAAATAAATAAAATTTAAAAAAATGTTTAAAAAAAAAAGAGAGGACTGAATGGGGGCTGGAGAGATGGCCTAGCAGTTAAGAGCACCAACAGCTCTTGCAGAGGACCCGGGTTCGATCCCCAGCACCCACATGGTGGCTGAGAACCGTCTGAGGCTCCAATTCCAGGAGAACTCCAGTTCCAGGGGAATCCGACACCCTCTTCTGACCTCTGCGGCATTGCATGACACTGGTGCACAAACCTGCATGCAGACAGTACATTCATACACATACAGAAATAAATTTTAAAAAATTAAAAAAGAGGACTGAATGTCCCCTCTGATTGCCCAACTTTGCAGCATCTGCAGTTAGTTAGTTAGTAGTCAGTTAGTTAGTTGGTTAGTTAGTTAGCTAGCTAGCTAGCTAGTTAGCACCTACACTGTGTGGGCTTTAGCTGTTCTACCCCAGAGAAGGCTCCTTCGCAGCATCTGTGAGCTCATTGCTGTTGGTAACCCCATGTTACAGATGACAAAATTAAGGCTAGGATAGGGTCAGGGATTCTGCCAGCATCTCAGGGTGGGATATAAAGGTGGTATAACCTTACTAGGGGGATATAAACAAACACCTAGTCACCCCAGATAGGAAACCCAGGACAGACTAAGGTCTAACTTGATGAACCAGTGAGTTTATTGGGGTTACTTACTGGAGTGTGGGTGAAGGAGCAGAAAGGAGTTTCAGAAGGCACATCACCAAAGCCCAGCCCAGCATGGGCCCCAGCTCATTAAAACTGGAACCCTGGAGATCTGGGGGCTTGCAGGCAGCTCAGCAGGTCAGAGGGTCCCCTCCCCTGCAGTCCTTACTGCTTGTGTGAGGGGAGGGGCTTGCGCTCTGGTAGGTTTCAGGGACTTCTTGAGACTTGTGAATAGCGTACTTCCTGTCCCTCCTGGATGGAATGCCTCCTAGGTGCAGAAGACCAGAGCCACCAAATTCCCTTCCCAGAAGACGCTGCTACACCAGAGCCTCCAAATTCCCTTCCCAGAAGCCCACAGTGGCACTGGTCCTGGTGAGGGCCTCAGTTTCTCCCAAAGCTGCAAAGGACCCTTGGTCCTCAGCTCTCCCTCACTGCTCTACTTGGGTTTTTTTTCTACAGGAGAATTTCTTCTCTCCTTTTCAAAATGCCAAGCACTGAGTTACCACAGTTGTGCTTAATCTGTGTTCGTTCTGACTGGCTGTGTGATTAAAGGCCAGCTGCTGGCCAACTTTGGACTCCACAGGTGGTATACGGCGTGGCACACCCCCTGCACGCATGATTCAGTGATGATTCAACGAAAACCCAGAGAGGTTACCTAGCTTACCCAAGATCACCCAGCACACTAGGGTCCACGCAGGCAGCTGGCCGCTGCTGCAGTCTTTTGTCTTTCTGCTCTGACGTGCCACTGTGCCCTGAAGTATCTGACAGTGCTCTCCCTTCCCAGCCACGGCTTTCTTTGCCAACTTCGGAGTTGCCAGATGAATATGCAAAATGCAAATCTGGTCTGAGAAAGGACAGGGTAAGGAATTTGTGGTCTGGGAAGCATATTTTCAGAACTGCTTGCTTTCAGAGTTCCTCAGAAAATACCAGCCATGAACAGGGAAATTTGAGGCCACGCCTACCAAGGGGACCAGCTCTCACCTCACTTATCTAACTCCATCTGTCCTCATCGGCCTGCCCTGCCACACTTCTTCCCAACACACACACACACACACACACACACACACACACACACACAGGCCTGCCACACTTCTTCCCAACACACACACACACACACACACACACACACACACACACACACAGGTGCACGCAACCACAGCGTTGGCAGCCCTGGTTGACTTCACCCCTAATAGTCTAGGTTTCCAGAGAAACCCCACTCAGGGCAGCTCAAGTGAAAGGTAGAGAAGAGAGACACATGGGCTCTCCAGGAAGTCCAGAGGAGGCCCAGTGCACAAAGGAGCCATTGAGGAAACTCCAGGCGGAACTGTCGATGGTGAGAAGCTGCCATTGGGCTCAGATCAGTTCATGTGGAGTTTAAATGTATTTCCATTAAGTTGAATGCTCCGCTATTCTGATATACTTGCTAGGGTTCAGTAGTCATTTGTTACACATTCAGGCCAAGTGTGAGAAAACATCTGGCCTTCACATGACCAGTGCAAGGACAGATCCCCATAGTCCAGATTCCTGGAGATCTGGGTGTCCTTGAGCCATGTGTGTGTCTGTCTCTCTGTGTGTGTCTGTCTGTCTGTGTGCGTCCTTTGTGCTTCTCTGTCAGGTGACCCACTATAGCCACCAGCTCCACACTACAGCACACCCTTGGGCTCACACACCACCTCAGTCCCTCTTAGGCCATGATCTCTAGAAAGCCAGAGAAAGATGGCTCAGCTCCATCTGTAGTGAGTAGCTGGCTACCCACTACAGTTGCGCCAGAGTATTGGGATTGAACTTGGGAGGTAAAGACTGGGACCCAGGGCTTCTTCGGAACACATGTGGAGAATATATGTCTGCAGATGGCACTGAAGGGCAGTGGTGTGCCTCAGGGCTGAAGGTCCGGTTGTCCTGGAAAGTCTAGGACTTGGCATCCCTGATCATATTTCACGGGCGGCTAGAGCTGGGGTGCAGGGGAGAGCTGAGTGACTTATCCAGATGATGTTGGCCAGTAATTGACAAGCCAATGAGCTCAAGTTGCTGAGCCTGATGGGCCTGGGAGTCTGGCGCCTTTGCATCACCAGCAGGCTGGCACCAGAGCCGGCTGCCAGGGTCCTCCTCTGTCTTCCGCTCTCCTTACTTTGCCATTGTCAAAGGAGAGAAGGGCCCCTCTCTCCCCCCAACTCTGTTACTGCCCAGAGAGCAATGCAAGGTCACCTGGTCTGAGGCACCGAGCAGGTCCAGGTTGGTTTCCACCTGGACCCTGGCCTGGAGACCGGCGGCTTCTCGGATGAGCGTGAGAAACTGGACCTTCGACCTAGGCCAATTGCTAACACAGGCAGAGGCTGTGGCTCGTGGCGCCACACAGGATGGGCGTCTTTCTGGCCAGGGCCACGGATCAGTGTCTACTCTTGGGAAGAAGAACCCTAGGCTCCTTCCAACCTCTACTGTCCCGGAGAGAAGCAGCCGGCAAGCTTCCTCTACAAACAGCCATACAGGAAACCATAGGCTTTGTCACTCAAGTAGTGGCAACTGTCCATTTCTACCATTGTGGTATGAAAACAGCCATAGATATCACAAGAGGAACAGACACAATCATGTTCCAATAAAACTTTATTTACAAGCAGAAGGCTGAATGTGGCTGGTGGGCTTTCATTTTTCTGACCTCTATTCTAGCGTCCTGAAATCTCTTGCCAGACCCTCTACCTCCGGTGAGGAGAGCAAGCAAGAGAGAGTAATGGGGACTCTGGTTGGAAATCCTTTTCTAGGGAAATAAATATAAATAAACAGCATCTATTCCCTCCTTGTGCAGTCCCAACAACAAACCAAAGAATGATACCATTAAAGTTCACCCTACAGAACCGATGAATTTATTAAGCTTTCTTATAGAGTATGGGTGAGGGGTTGCCTACAGGATCAGGGGGACCCTAGAGCAGCAGGCACACTGGAAAGTGATCACCAGACAAGGATGAAGGCTTTCCAAAGCCTCATCAGTCAACCTTCCCTAGCCTGTATACTCTATCCCCTCTGGAGACCTGGAGGCTCTGTACACATAGGGCAAAATTCGGCAAGATAAAGCTGGGTGTGGTGGCGAACGCCTTTAATCCCAGCACTAAGGAGGCAGAGGCAGGTGGATCTCTACGAGTTCAAGGCCAGCCTGGTCTACATAGTGAGTTCCAGGACAGCTGGGACTACAGGGAGACCCTGTCTCAAAAAGAAATTAGGTACACATGGCTGAGAAGAGTAGCTGGAATCTCAGGTAAGGGTCTAAGACCCCCACCCCCTCCTTCTATCAGGGGACATCGACAGGCCCTAGGTGCCAGCTGGATGGGCCCTTGGTTGCAATGGTCTCCTGCCATCAAGACTGGCTGATCCGTTTTGCTCAGAGGAATCTGTCCCATGACAGGGACTTGAAATGGCTCCACCCCTAACCTGCAAGTGACACACATTGTTTCCATCACATCTCATTGGCCAGAATTCAGTCATGTGGCCCAGTGCAAGGGAGGCTGGGAAATGTGGTTCTCTGTTGTATGCAGGTGAAGAGGCTTCAGTGGTCACCTGCTCCTCCTGCCTCACCTCTGGAAACCCCCACCCTGCTTATTTTGGGGGAGATTTGTGTGGTCATTTCTTTTCTCAGCTCTGTGACAAAATACCCTCTGGAAGCGACTTAAGGAGGAATGATTCATTTGGGCTCACAGTTTTGGAGGGCCACAGTCCACCCTGGTGGGGAAGGCATGGTGACAGGAGCAGGTGGCCGAGACTTCTTCATGATCCATCAGGAAGCACAAGACACAGGCTGTAACTAGAAGCAGGTGTGACCTTCAAAGGCCCAATCCAGTGGCCCATTTCCACTAGACAAGCCTTCAAAATAGCACCACAAGTTAGGGGGACCAAGCACTCAAATCGTGAGCTTGTGAGGGATGTTCCTGATCTAACTGTGGCCCACGCACAGCAAGCATGCTTTTCCAGCCCATGCCTGGAGCTGTTGTTAGACTTTCTAGTCCTAAAAAGCTGAAGTGGCTGAAGTGGACAGAGAGTGACTCCGTCCAGGGCCCTCCAGGGGCACTGTTAGCCTCCAGAGTGTGGGATATGAGGCGACCTGGAACCAGCTATCTGAATCTCTAGCACAGCCTGCCTTGGGGTCAGCTGGCTCCTTCGGCAGTGCCTGAGCTGGAGACAGAGCCATCATCAGCCTAGCTGGACCCCATCTTCAATTTAGTGTCTTTTGTTGCTTGTTAGTAGGATCTCGGAGCTTGGTTCAGATCTTGTCCTCTCAGCCCCAATAGCCCAGGAAGGAAAGAAAGCCAGGGAGAAGGTCAAAAGGAAGCCAGGGAGAAGGTCAAAAGGAAGCCAGGGAGAAGGTCAAAAGGAAGCTGATGTATCACTTACCCCTATATCCCACCTTTTGCCATGGGACTGCGTAGTTCCATTCACTCTTGCTCTGCAATCCTCCAAGAGGCTTCCTTTGGCTGATTCAGTGTCAGCACAAATGTCATTCACGGGATGAGCTGACTCTCTGCTGTTGTGCTGAGAACATCCAGGGCTAGTCTGATGGAGGAGGAAAGACAGGTGGGATAGAGCCAGGTCCCCTAAAATAGACCTGACAGCAGACAGGGGAGGGAGACCACCAAAGCTTTCAAAGCTGCATGACTTCTGACCCTTAGCCTAGCTGACCCTAGATGCGTGAGAAGTAATGTTTATTGTTTTATTGTACCAAGATTTGGGGATAGTTTGTTATGCAGCACTATTGTAGTAACAGATAACTGATACATTCTTGTTGCCTCCATCTTAAAAATGGACAAACTGGGTGGAGAGATGCCTCAGTGGTTAAGAGCACTGGCTGCTTTTGTAGAGGACCCAGGTTCAGTTCCCAGCACCCACATGCTGGCTAACAACTGCCTGTAACTCCAGTTCCAGAGGAATCTGATGCCCTCTTCTGACATCCTTGGGCATTGCAGGACATGGGTGTATTTACATACATATAGGCAATACACTTACAAATAAATAAATATTTAAAAATAAAGATAGAAAAACTGAAGCTGGGAGGTGGCAAGTTCTCTGTTCAGGGCCTTACAGCGCTAATTGCCTGGGCCTGGCTTTGCCTGTGTGTCTCTCTAAACTGCACACGCTCCACTGTCCCAAGGCCAAGCTTTCGTTTGAAGATCTGAGAGTGCTCGATCCCTCTGAACTATAATGGTATCCACATGCATTAGACACCAG
This sequence comes from Rhizomys pruinosus, assembly GCA_009823505.1. Classification (NCBI taxonomy): domain Eukaryota; kingdom Metazoa; phylum Chordata; class Mammalia; order Rodentia; family Spalacidae; genus Rhizomys; species Rhizomys pruinosus. The sequence continues at coordinate 5,161,613 of VZQC01013594.1, forward strand.
TGTTTGTTGAGTGGGTGGAAGCGTCCTGCTTTTGAGTGGCAATGACTGCCAGGTCGTTCTCACTTTCAGGAAGCCCATAGGTGTTGAGTCACCTGCAGTGGAAGAGGAGGAAGTCACTAAACTATAAATCAAAAAATTTCCCCAGCAACAGGAGCCTGGACTCAGGGCAGTCGCCAGGGACCCGTTACCACTCAATTGTGCTTTTATTCTCCAGTAGACCTGGGGGGAGGCAGGGGCATCATCAAAGGATGGAGAAGATGGTTCTTTAGAAACCACTGTGCCTTCTGATATGGTGACAGTCCCTGTGGGAAGGATGCAGGGATAATGACAGAGGGTGAGTCTTGGGGCAGGGAAAGTCTCAGAACAGAAGAGCCTGCTGCTTAGTACAGGCTAAGATGGGGCCAGGTGAGCAAGAAACTGCCCAGAGGGAAGGACATCTCAGGGAATGTGGTGTGTGTGTGTGTGTGTGTGTGTGTGTGTGTGTGTGTGAGATAGATAGATAGATAGATAGAGAGAATATATATATATATATAGAGAGAGAGANAGATGGTAAAGAAAAGATGGAAGCATATCGCAGACAGAGTAGCCGTACCTTCAAGGCCTTCCCTCTATTTCCTCAGGAACCGCACGGAGTGCTCTCTTGGCTACTCTATGAGCCAGGGGGATGCTGTGTCTCACAGGGTGATGAAGCTGGCCCAGGGTAACTAACCGCTCCAGATGTTTCCACTGGGTTTCACCGAGTAGGTGCCAGCAGGTTTCTTAAGTGCTCACTAACTCATAATAGCAGCCCCACTTTTGATGTGGAGTCCCCCTTAAAGAATTTTAGATGTCTGTGGCCTTTCAGAATTGCAGTCTTAGAAGCATACTGTTTCTTCTCTCCTGGGGATTCAACACTGTACATCAGTAGCTTTGCTGGAAGTTAGCAGAGTCAGGGACCACAATGTAGTGACCCACACAAATGCTTTCTAAGAAGGTCAAATACACTTCTGTTGTATATTTTGTGTATGCTTTTTTTGCATTTTGAAACACAGATATCGGGGGAAGAATATATATATTTTCTATATATATAGAGAGAGAGAATATATATATATATAGAGAGAGAGAGAGACAGACAGACAGACAGACAGACAGACAGAGACAGAGACAGGGAGACAGGGAGACAGGGAGAGAAAGTTTGGCCAAGCTGCTTAGCTGAGCATCCTGCTCTCTATTTCCTCAGTCCCAAAACTCTGGGAGCTGTGCAGGGAGCCTGTGCTCTGCCCAGACAGCCCCAGAGCCGCTCAGAGGAAGAGGCGCTTTTTTGATGGCTGGAGCTTTGCACACACTCACACACAAGATCCAGGGGAGAATTGATTTCCATTTATCTTATTTCCCCATCAGGCATCCATGCCTCGGTAGTTTTATGATTACATTATGTTCCTGCTTCTGTTCCCTGTCAGCACTGATACATTCCTAATTGAAAAGAAAGACAGGCGTGTAGAGATAAGTGTGTGTGTATGTGCACCCATCACCACATGGAAACTCACATACCATGCACATATATGCATGAACACACATGCACAAGCATGCAAACCCATCCTAATGGACTCGCTTGGCTCCGGATAACCTGATGTCAGCTGACACCACACAGAGCCAAGCAACCACCAGGCGAGGGGTGTCTAAAACTCATTGTCTCATAAAAACTTCAGAATGCTCCCCCTTTGTCTCTAGGGAGCCTGTACAACTTTAAGAATATTCTGGGCAGGTTGGAGAGATGGCCTAGCAGTTAAGAGTGCCGACTGCTCTTGTAGAGGACCCGGGTTCGATCCCCAGCACCCACATGGTGGCCGAGAACTATCTTTAACTCCAGTTCTGGGGGAATCCGACACCCTCTTCTGACCTCCATGGCATTGCACAACAAGGGTGTACAAACCTACATGAAGACAGTACATTCATACATATACAAAAATAAATAAAATTAAAAAAAAAAGAATACTCCAGGGTCTTTCTGAAAAAAAGCATAGAAACTGGTGCCACCTATTGGTGAGGCCCCTGTCTGGAACTGAGCTGCACAATTCTTATAATTCTCTCAGTTTCCATCCCAGACTGACCTGCCAATTCATGTTGTATTTGTGACTATCTGATAATTCATAATGCAGAGCATGCAGTGGTGCTAAATAAGTGTTTGTGAACATTAATAATATTCCTAAGGGACAGAGAAGAATACAATCCCTCTGCCCCTCTGCCCCCTCCTGGTAAAAGCCCGGCCTTTCTACCACTGTTCCTTTGAGGGCACAACGATCATCCTAAGCGAGCAGCAAAGTTTCTGTTGAGAGTCACTGCCATGACTCAGATGGACTGGATGATGATTAAGAGCTGGCCTCCGGGGCCAGACAGACCTTCTGTTGAACCCTGGTTCTCACATCTCTATAGCTTAAGCGGGTTACTGGATCCCTCTGAGTCTCCTATTGTGATGGTGACACAATAGAACTGCCTTTGCAGACTTCCTGTGAGTCTCCGGTGAGATATAGCACAAAAGTGCCAGCGCAGCACTAGCACTCACTCACGGTGGCTGGTGTCATCGCACAGAGCAGCCTCGGCTGCGCTGCAAGGACTTAGAGAACGCAAGAGCCCAGTCCCCTGGGAGCGTGCAGCTGCTGGGAAGAGAGAGCCCAGAAAGAACGTCTTGAAAAGCGTTGCTTGCTAAACTTAGCTCTAAGGTCAGAAGGAGGTCAGAGGAGCCAGAGGCCAGGCTGGGTTGAAGTGGTCAAGAGAGGCTTCCTGGTAGGGAAACAATGAGGAAGGGGCTGGAGGGACAAGCCGGGTGATGAGGTGCTGGGGCCAGGGAGGACAACGGTGTGACTGAAGTGGCATAAAAGCTTCCAGGCAAGAAGAGTGAGGCCATGGGACCGATTTTACCTTTGATTTTAGGATGGGGGCAGCGATATTGCGGGAAGGAGAGCGTGTTTCCACTGAGGAAATTATAGTTTAGTGATGGTGATATTGATCTGCCATGGGTGTGTCTGACCAACAGCCGTTGTCAGGTGAGTGGTCACTCTCATGTTGAGCCCTCTCCGGGCTCAGAATTCCCTAAAGATGTACAGCGTGGGCGTAACTGCCCGTGACAGTTGTTCAGGACCACGGACAGAAGAACCTAGGTTGCGATGTCCACCCTAGGTGTTGTGGGCCAGCACCGTGGACAGCTCCCAGGCCCAGGCTGCAGCAACTCTGGTCTCAAAATACCGGCAATTTTCTCCACAGCCCCATAAAACCACCTCCCCGCCACCGCCTTCAAGCCACCGACCAAGCCCATGTGCCCTCTCCAGTGCCCGCTGCTGGCACCCTACATCTCTCAATCTTCTCACAGCCTAACTCTTGGGAGTGGTCTATGGAGCTCTATCTGGTATCCAGGTGACATGTTTAAGGTCTTCTGGAGCTCCCTCTGAGCCCTCACTAAAGAATAAACTCCAAAGAAGTGAACATAGGTAACTGGAGAGCCAGTGGGTGAGCAGCTACAATGGCATTGTTCGATGTGTATGAATTTTGTGCCTGCCACTGAGCCAGGCACTGATGTGCAGGACTGAACTGAAACTGCACAACCTCCCTGCAAGGTGGTGCTGAGCCTATCTGCATTTGACACACGGGCCCTTAGCAAGGCGCCCTTGTCTTCCCAGCCACACAGCTGACCCAGCCAGGCTTCCTAACCCTAGAGCCTCGCTCTTTCCTCTCTACGCCTCTACAGAATCAACTTCAGATGATCTTATTAACTTGAACTGCCATTTTCTTTTATTATTTTTTTATGTATATGAGTGTACTGTCTGCATGTAGGTTGGTGCACCCATATCATGCAATGCCACAGAGGTCAGAAGAGGGTGTAGGATTCCCCTGGAACTGGAATTAAAGATGGTTCTCAGTCACCATGTGCGTGCTGGGGATCGAACCCGGGTCCTTTGCAAGAGCAGTCGGTGCTCTTAACCGCTGAGCCATCTCTCCAGCCCCACACTGCCATTTTCATGGGTACACAAACACCTACGTATCAGGAATCTTGTATCTGTCTAATATTCAACCCTTTGAGAGCATCCTTTCTCCCGCCAGGTGTCTGCTCCCTCCCACGGATTTCAAGCTACCAGGTCTGGCCAGCAGTGATCTTCCCTACCCTGAGCAGGCCTGGAAGAATTTCTCCTCCAGAGACACTGTGGGCTCAGAGGTGGCCCTGCTGGGCCAGCCCAGGCTTCATGATCTCTGCCACAGTTTATGAATACGAGTTCCAAACAGCAAATGGTCTTTGGGAATCGGTGCCGGATCCAGAGCTGCCCACCACGAGAATGTGGCTGCATCTGAATGTGTACGGGCGAGGAACTTAATCAGGAGACTCTGTAGAGTCTTGCTCAGTTGGAAGGAGCACGGAAGGGATGGTGTCTGGAGGAGGGGTGCTCCAGCACAGTAATCAATGCTGTGAAGAATTCTGTGAATAGCAATGATCTAAGTGGATCTGAAGCCCCGGTAAGAACTCCAGGATGCAGAGTGGAGGAGGAAAACACGTGCTCTAATAACTCACAAGCCTCTGCAGCTGAAGGAGAGAAAAGCTGCTGTGTCCATCCATCTATCCACCTAGTCCGTCAACACCTATGGAGGTTCTCCCATGTGCTGGTTGCTGGGACTGGTGCAGTAGTGGTGGGATAGATTGAATTGCAAAGACATTTGGAATCAAGCTTGGGGAATCTGAACTCTTACAACTTCCTGAATTCCTCCCATGTCTCTGACTTTTCTTCTACATGAGCACTATTGTGTATTTTGTTCTGTGTGTGTGTGTGTGTGTGTGTGTGTGTGTGTGTACAAGGCTGAAAAGAGAAAGATACTGACACAAAAGGAAAAGCTACACACAGACAGGCAGGGGCTGGAGTGATGCCACAGAAAGCCCAGAGTGCAGCGAAGTAAGGAAGTCCTTCTCTGAATCTCATTATCAACAACGTGACTTTGGATTTCTGTCTTCAGAATTGAGAGAATAAGTTGCCATTGTTTTAAGATCCTCAGTGTGTGTTACTGAACCCTAGAAAACAGTGAGTTGTCCAAAGCTCTGTGGTGGCTTAAGGAGTCAGGGAGAGGCCCTGGAGGAAGTAACATTTGATCAAAGTTCTGAATGAAAGCTCCTGGGCATGGTGGCTCACACCAGCACTAGGGAAGCCGAGGCAGGCAGATCTCTGTGAGATCAAGGCCAACTGATCTACATGGTGAGTCCCAGGACAAGTCCAGGACAACTGAGCCTACAGGGAGGCCCTGTCTTAAAAAAATAAAAAAAAAAGCAACAACAATAAAAGTGAGATGTAACATAAAGGCTGTTTCAGAGTTAGCTTCTGAGAGCATTCTAAATGAGCATCCTGAGAGAGGGCAGAGTGTGTGCAAAGGCCCTGAGGCACATTGGGAGGGAGAACAAGATAGCAGATGGGTCTGAGAGATGAACAGAGGGAGACTTCATGCTTAGAGCATGACATGCAGCTTTCAGCCAGGAGTGCAGCGGGCTCAGCATCTGTGGGACTGGTGGCCCCTCTGGTCTTTGATCTTCACAAACGCCATGCCATTCACATATTAGTTGACAGTTTGGGGAGGACACTCACTGGCCCTAGGTATCATCTGAGGTATGCTTCCTTCATCCCAAATTAATTGTCATCCCTCGCTGTCCCTACATCCATCCTGGGTCTATGGTAGACGACACCCAGCCCCCACCCAGCATTCTCCAGCATTCTTGTCTCCGAAGCCCATGATGTTCACAGACAGCTTTCTTTCCTTTGGTCATCCTGGAACTGAATTAAAATAACACCCGCTGGGGGAGCCTGTCAGATGCCACCCAAGGAATTCCGAGTCTCCAGTGGCTTCATTAACTTGAGCACCTCCAGTCACCTGAGCCCCGGCACTTTCTGTCCTGTCCCCCCTCCCCCACCGTGGAGGGGCCTCATTAGCTGGAAATATGAACCACTTAGTAGTTCCATTAACTCCGCACTTCCACCTCGTTTTATCTCAGCCTTTCTTTCTGCACTGCCCTTTCCTTCCATCGCTGCCTCTCCACTCATTAGCTGGAGGGCTGCGCACCTCTCCACTGAGAGCCTTCTTCTCGCTCCTTCTCTTGCCCCCTTCCCTTCCGGTCTCTTCTGCAGCTTTAAAATCAAAGGACACAGATGTCTTGAACCAGGAGCACACCTTTAGTGAATGCATAATGCTGGCTGGCTGGCTGGGCGGAGTGGGTGTTTTGTTTTTTGGTCTTTTTTTCCTTGTTTTGGTTTTTTTTTTTTCCCCCCCCAGCTGACTTAACTACTGCTTACAACCACATGGGCTCTTGCCCTGTGCCTTTCCGCACTATGGCTTCTGCCTCAAGATACCTCCTTACCAGCGAGAACTGCCAGAAAGGTGGCTGCGGCAGGAGAGAGGGGGTAGTCCCAGACTGCCCGCTCCCCATGGATGCTCCCACTGCTCCAGGGACTCCACAGCAGCATCTGTCGTCCAGGTTCCTGGACTGGTGGGGAGCAACTGCCTCCAGCTGCTCCACCTCCTCTCTCTCCTCCCCCTTGGAGGCTCAAGACCCTCCCACAGGCTGCTCTCCCATGCCTTCACCACATTCTGGGGTCCCCTCTCCTAGTCTTTTTTTATTTTATTTATTTTTTATGTGTATGAGTGTACTGTCTGCATGTAGGTTTGCGCACCCATGTCGTGCAATGCTGCGGAGGTCAGAAGAGGGTGTTGGATTCCCCTGGAACTGGAGTCAAAGATGGTTCTCAGCCACCATGTGGATGCTGGGAATCGAACCTGGGTCCTCTGTAAGAGCAGTTGGCGCTCTTAACCACTAGGCCATCTCTCCAGCCCGGTCCTCTGCTAGTCTTAAAACAAAGGCCATGGTGCATATGGATGGTCTCAGACAGACTCAAAATGGAGGCAGGGACAGAAGCTGAAGTCGTTGCTCTGGAACGAGCACTGAGGTTCTTATGAGAAACAGGACAGACTGGAGCAGAGCTGGAGGCCGAAGGCGTTACCCGCTGGGGGAGCCCGTCAGACGCCACCCAAGGAATTCCGAGTCTCCTGTGGCTTCATTAACCTCACTCATCGTTTCTGAGCTCTCCTCTAACTGGACTGAATCTAAGCCAGTGTTTCTTAGGTGTCCGCCCTGTACCAGGCCCTGTACTAGGTGTGGAGGGGTCATGGTGAACTGAAAGTTATCAGAAGTTGTAGCCGAGCAGGCAGCATAATGGGCAGAAGAAAGGGGCTCGTGGGTGGGGGGCCGGGCAGAATGAGCTTCAGCCCCATGTGTCGAGTGGGCAACTGCTCAGGGTCTGAGGAGCACAGCCGGCTCCCTTCCTGTCACTCGGAGCCCTGTCCTGTATTCCTTTGTCAGGGCCCAGCCAGCCCACACCTTCATTGCACAGCTCAGCACCAGGGAAGGGCAGCCCTGGGGCAGAAAGGGTTCTGCGTTGAGGGTAGGGACTCTTACCTCTGCCACTTCCAGGACATGTGACCTGAAGCAAATTGATTACTCTCACAGACGCACCCCAAATTAACGTTTTCCCAGTTCTCTCAGTGTCCCTTAATCCAGCCCAGCTGTCACAAAATTTAGTCCTCACACCCTGCCTTTCATATCTGAAACTCCTCCCTCTGCATAGCCTCAAGAACAAGAACCCTGACCACACCATGTGAGTTCACCAAGTCCTCTCAAGTGGCCCTAAGTCAGGGATCAGTGCAACTCATTCTTTCCTCCCTCCCTCCTTCCCTTCCTCCTTCCTTGCTTTTTGATGTGACAAACCCCCGGACAAAAACAACTTTAAGGGAGAAAAGGTTTATTATTCCACTTAGAATTCCACATCACAGGCCATCATTCAGAAGTCTGCATGTAGGTCTGTGCACCCGTGTCATGCAATGCTGCGAAGGTCAGAAGAGGGTCTCGGATTCCTCTGGAACTGGAGTTCTCCTGGAATTGGAGTTACAGATGGTTCTCAGCCACCATGTGGGTGCTGGGAATCGAACCCGGGTCCTCTGCAAGAGCGGTCAGCACTCTTAACCGCTAGGCCATCCCTCCAGCCCCAAGTTAGGTCAATTTAACAATGAAAATGAGCCATCATACCCTCATTCTACAGAAGATAAACAGAGGTACAAAGTGGTAAAAATCCTTCACCTTATCATGTAGTGGTTTGGTCTACTCCCTGCCAGATCTGATCCCCACTGCCTTGTGGGGACTTATATATCATCCCAGGACCATAGGAGGCTGTCACAGTAGCTACAGTTATCATCATCACCATTACTATCACCACCACCACTACCATCACCATCATCATCATCACAATCATCATTTCCATCATCATCACCATCATTATCTTTATCATCATCATCACCACCATCACTATCATCACTTCCATCATCATCACCATCACTGTCATCTCTATCATCATCATCATCACCACCATTACTATTACCATCATCATCACCATCACTATCATCACTTCCATCATCACCACCATCACTATCATCACTTCCATCATCATCACCATCACTATCACCTCTATCACCATCATCTCTTCCATCATCATCACCATCACTATCATCTCTTCCATCATCATCACCATCACTATCACCTCTATCACCATCATCATCACCATCACTATCATCACTTCCATCATCATCACCTTCACTATCATCACCATCACTATCATCTCTATCATCATCATCATCACCACCATCACTATCATCACTTCCATCATCATCACCATCACTATCATCTCTATCATCATCATCATCACCATCACCATTATCATTACCATCATCACAATCGTCATTTCCATCATCATCACTTCCGTCATCATCATCACCATCACTATCATCACTTCCATCATCACCACCATCACTATCATCACTTCCACCATCATCACCATCACTATCACCTCTATCACCATCATCATCACCATCACTATCATCTCTTCCATCACCATCACCATCACTATCATCTCTATCACCATCATCATCATCACCATCACTATCATCACTTCCATCATCACCACCTTCACTATCATCACCATCACTATCATCTCTATCATCATCATCACCATCATCACCATCATCACCATTATCATTACCATCATTACAATCATCATTTCCATCATCAGTACTTCCATCATCATCATCATCATCACCATCACTATCATCACTTCCATCATCATCACTATCACTATCAGCTCTATCACCATCATCATCATCATCACCACCACCATTACTATTACCATCAACATCACCAATCACTATCATCTCTATATCATCATCATCAGATCTCATTCTTGTTCTTAGGATCCTACAATTTAGCTCCACATACCCAATGCAGGCTTCCAACACCTGACACCACCTAGTAAGCCCTGGGAACACTGGCTTGCTGTAATGATTTCATCTGGGCTACTTGAATGCAAACCATACACAGATTCTGACCTCATCCATCCAGTCAGGTAGTCTGGGACAGTGCAGAGATCAGGAAGCTGGTACCAGATTCCACAAGCTGCCTGGTGTGAGGACCTCCTCTTCTATAAACAAGGACACTGGTGGCCAAGGATGACCTTGAACATATAGTCTCTACCTCTTTTTTTTATCTTTTTTTTTTTTTTTTGAGACAGGGCCTCTCTGTTGCCCCAGCTGTCCTGGAACTCACTCTGTAGACCAGGCTGGCCTTGAACTCACAAAGATCCACCTGCCTCTGCCTCCCAAGTGCTAGGATTAAAGGCGTATGCCACCACGCCCGGCTGCCTCTACCTCTTGATCACTGGAATTACCTATGTGTGCCACCACACCCAGTTTCATGCAGAGCTGGGAATGGAACCCAGGGCTTCACGAGTGCTAGGCAAGCACCCTAGCATCTGAGCCACATGCCCTGCTCTGGTTGGGCAGTTTCTTTTGCCGTTAAACATCTATCCACCCTGGGGCCCAGGAATGTCCCTCCTGGCTGCTTACACAGGAGAAATACAAAGACGTGCTTGTGATAAGGCCTCTCAGGAGGTTTATGGCAGCTTTTTGAATGACTAGAACCCAGAAACATCCCTGAATGTCCAATGGGAGAACCAACAATGGTCCATCCTTATTATGACATATAGACCAGGGGCTGGAGAGATGGCTCAGTGGTTAAGAGCACCGACTGCTCTTGCAGAGGACCCGGGTTCAATTCCCAGCACCCGCATGGTGGCTAAGAACCATCTTTAACTCCAGTTCCAGGGGAATCCGATGCAAGAGAGAGAGAGAGAGAGAGAGAGAGAGAGAGAGAGAGAGAATAGAAACAAGAGACTCACCAGGTGTGGTGATACACGCCATTAATTCCAGCACTTGGGAGGGAAAATCCAAAAGATCTCTTTGAGATGGAGGCCAGCCTAGTCTACATATTGAGTTCCAGGCCAGCTGTGGCTACAGAGAGACCCTGCCTCAAAAAAAAAAAAAAAACCTGAGTGACTCCATCACAGAGCATCATGGGAGACCCTCAAGAAATGCTCAGAAGTGGATCTGGTTTGTCTCAATGACATCCCAGAGCAGGCAAAGTGGTCCGAGGTGGGGTCAGGGAGATGGTAGAAGAGCTTACCTGGGAAGAGAGAAGGAGTTGGTCTATTCCAGGCCTGGCCACTTGCAGCCCTGGCCACATGGTCCCCAGAACAGCTATGAATGAGACTCAACACAAGATCATAAACTTACTTAAAAAGCACAACACTTTTTGGTAACTTTTTTTGTAACTCAGTCCCACAGTTCTTGTGAACTTTATAGATGTCAAAAGCCTGGGTACAAGACTGGAGAGATGGCTCAGAGGTTAAGATCACTGGCTGCTCTTGCAGAGGACCCAGGTTCGATTCCCAGCACCCACATGGTAGCTAACAACAGTGTGTAATCCCAGTTTCAGGAGAATTTGATGCCCTCTTCTGACTTCTATGGGCATTGCATGAAACAGGTGCATTTACACACATGCAGGGAAGACACTCATACACATAAAATAAAGATAATAAAGGAAATATTTTTTAAAAGCATGGGCAATTTTTATACCTTCATCTGAGAAGCAGCTGCAGGGTGTACAAAACCTGGCTGAGCCTTAATTATACCTCCAGAGTGCGTGTGTGTGTGTGTGTGTAGCACAGGACCCCCCCCAGGCCTCTCCCCTCCCAGTGGTCCTTCCTACCTGCCCCACTCCCAGCTAGGCCTGGGGCTCCATTCTGAGACTTATCTGGCACTGTACCATCCATCACTCTGTCCCTCAATCCTTATAGGCACCAGCCGGCAGCTCTGGAGCTCCCCTCGTGGCCACAGATGGGTATTGCATCTCTTTCATCTGCATATCCCAAGGGCCCAGCCTCCTGCTTGCTGTCCTCCATCCACCAAGCTCAGTAGATACTGCTGAACAGACAAATGGGGAAACGATTGATATGCCCTTATCTTTATAGGCTTAACTACACGTTTATAACCATACACTCCATTTCCACCTCCTCTGATGTCCTTCTCTGTGAAGTCTATATAGATCTGTAATATTGATTTCTAATGTGTATGTCCCTGGCTCTGCAAGACACCCTGGAAAGATGCCAGGGAAGCAGTGAGCCCCAGCCAGCTCAGGGGTGCTCCGGGTTCCTGTGGGGTGACCCACATCAGCCTTGGTCAGGCTGGCTCTCTTCTTCCCTGCTCTGCCTGCCGGCCTGGGCTTCCCAGTTCAGGCTCCAAACCCAAACAGCCGGGTTCTGTGTCTGGCTGTTGGATCTCTTACTCTCTCCAGGTCTCAGTTTACTCATCTGTTAAATAGATTGGTACTAGTCTAGCCTCACCAGGACACCAGGGAGCAGATAAGGTCTTGGGCCTTGAACTTGTAGCCAGGTGGTTTCATGGGACCTGGCTTGCATAGATTTTTTTTTTTTTGTCTTTTTGAGACAGGGTCTCCCTATAGCTGTAGCTGGCCTGGAACTCATTCTGTAGACCAGGCTGGCCAAGCTGGCCTTGAACTCAGAGATCTGCCTGCCTCTGCCTCCCAAGTGCTAGGATTAAAGGCGTGTGCCACCATGCCTGGCTCTTGTATAGATTTTACAAGCTGAGCAGGGACCTAATGCAGTTAGTGAGTCCAACCCTACCCACCCCACACAGCAGCCTCCAGAGCCAGTCCCAGCTGCAGAGGGGTCTTCAACTCAGACTGTAGAGCCCCAGGCTGCCTTGAAAAGGAGGCTCCTATAGGACCCCAGATGCCAGGGAGGAGCTGATTGGCATCAACAGATCAGCTTGAAGCTGGCAGAGGCATTAAGCCCAAACCCTGACTTTACCAGAGCACACTGCCCATGCTGTGCTCCTGGGACATCTGGCACTGAGCGCGGGCAGAGATCTGGCAACGTCAGCCAGCAAAGCCGAGGCCTGCAGCTGTTTCTCAGGCCCCACTGCTCCTGGCTATGTGACCTTGACTGACTCACTGAATATCTCTGACTTTTTTTTTTTTGGTCTTTTTGAGGGTCTCTCTGTAGCCACAGCTGGCCTAGAACACGTTATATAGACTAAAGTGGCCTCGATTTCACAGAGATCTGTCTCTGCTCGGTGCTGGGATTAGAGGCGTGTGCTACCGCGTCTGCCTTTGATTTCCTTCTCAGGAAAAAGTAGCTACCAGGCCTGGCCCACTCTCCTCCCACAGGAGCTTGGTGTGGGCCAAGAAGGAAGGGCAGTTCCAGCCAGTCTTATGTTCTGTGCTGTCTTGGAGAATAGGGGAACTGAGGCATGGAGGAGTTACCTAAGGATGACCTCAATCCTAAGAGTCCAGAAGTGTGACACTGAGAAGCTGAGAAGATGGCTCACGTGGTTCAGCACTCCCTGTGCCTGTGTTTGGTCCCTAGCATCTGGGCATGGTGGCACACTCTGGTCATGCCAGTGTTGGGGTGGTGTGGACAGCCAGATCCCTGGGACTCACTGACCAGCCAGCTTACTCTAACAGCCTCCCCCAGGCCCCAGAGAGAGAGAGACCCTGTCTCAAAAAACAGTGTGGAGGCTGGAGAGATGACTCAGCAGTTAAGGTCAATCTTGCAGAGGACCTGAGTCCTCTTCCCAGCACCCACAACACAAATAACCATCTGTAACTCCAGTTCCAGGGGAATCCAACACTTTCTTTTTAAAAAATTTTATTTATGGGCTGGAGAGTTAGCCTAGCGATTAAGAGCACCGACTGCTCTTGCAGAGGACCTGGGTTCGATCTCCAGCACCCACATGGCGGTTGAGAACCGTCTGTAACTCCAATTCCAGGAGAACTCCAGTTCCAGGGGAATCCGAGACCCTCTTCTGACTCCATGGCATTGCACGACACAGGTGCACAGACCTACATGCAGACAGTACATTCATACACACTCAAAAAATTTTTTTTAATTATTTATTTTTTATGTATATGAATGTACTGTCTGCTTGGAGTTACAGACGGTTCTCAGCTGCCATGTGGGTGCTGGGGATCGAACCCGGGTCCTCTGCAAGAGCAGTCAGCACTCTTAACCGCTAGGCCATCTCTACAGCCCCAGGAATCCAACATTTTCATCTGACATCCATGTGCATTATTCAACACGGGTGCACTTACACACATGCAGGCAATACACTCATATACATAAAATTTTTAAAAAACATAAAATATGGGCTGGAGAGATGGCCTAGCAGTTAAGAGCGCTGCTCTTACAGAGGACCCGGGTTTGATCCCCAGCACCCACATGGTGGCTGAGAACCGTCTGAAACTCCAATTCCAGGAGAACTCCAGTTCCAGGGGAATCTGAGACCCTCTTCTGAACTCCGCAGCATTGCACGACACGGGTGCACAGACTTGCATGCAGACAGTACATTCATACACATACAGAAATAAATAAAATTAATTAAAAAAACATAAAATATTTAGAGAATAAAAATAAATTAAAAAACAAGATGTGCACTTCATGGGAATAATACCTGACATTGACCTCTGACCTCCACATGCACACATGTACACTTGCACACATTCCTGCATATGTATGAACACACAGAGATGAAGTACAACAGTGGATTTCACAGCAGAGGCTGAGGGGGAGATCCTGCCAAGCCTCTGCCCCTAGTACCCTGCAGCTCTGACTTCTTTCCAGATACTGGCACAGACAAGTTGTTTGGGAGAAATTGTACAGGTCAGGGTGGGCAAGATGGCTGAGTGGGTAAATGTACTTGCTGCTGAGCCAAATGGCCCAAGTTACATCCCCGGGACCCACACGGTAGAAGGAGAGGACTGGCTGCAAAGGGCTGACCTCTGACCTCTGACCTCCACATTCAAACCATGACACATGTGGCCCACCCCCAAAATAAATAAATAAAATGTAGTTTAAAAAATGAATCACCTGGGGCCCAGTGTAGTAGAGCACACCCTTAATCCCAGCACCCAGGAGGCAGAGGTGGGAGGATCTCTGTGGGTTCAAGGCCAGCCTAGTTTACATATCAAATTCCAGGCTAGCTGAGGCTATGGGGAGACCTTGTCTCAAAAAGACCAAAAAAAAAAAAAAATCACCCAAGTCTCAGCAACCCCTGAGCACACCCTCCTGCTGTCCGTCCAGAATGACCGACGTGCATGTGAGTTCACAGAAACAGAATCATTGTCCACTCTAGGTCTCACTCCAGCATTATGGACATTTTTACATAAAAATGCACCTCCAATGTCCTTTAGACTGGACAGATCTAGTTAGGGCAGAGATCCATTTCCTGGCCGCGGGGAGCCCTGGCAGCAGGCATCGGCCTCTGTGAAATGCCCATGGTGACAGGTGCTGATGGATCATGAGACAGCAACATCGAATTTTCTATGTGGCTCTTAGAGAACTTTCCAAGGTCAAGACTGACCATGTCTCTTTCTATACCCGTGTCCATCTGCACTCAGGGTGAGGTGGACTGTCCACTCCTTGGCTTCATCTACCTCTTCCTCACCCCAAAGCCCGTCTATACCCCCACCTTCTCAGGGACTGGGAGAAATGTGCACCTTTGCTGGCAGCCTGGCGAGCTTCTGAAGGCTGCAGCTCAGAGCGCTTTACAGACTCAGAGGTTGGCATGATGTTAACTCTAGACATGAAATCCTGGCCCTACCATTTCCTGGCTCTGTGACCCAGCGAAGGTACTTGCCTCCCAGAGCCTGTTTTCTCAGCTATAAAACATGTTTAGTAGCAGTACCTTCGTCTAGGTGTTTCTGCAAAGACTTCATGCCCAGTTTCCTTGCAAACCACTTAGTTCAGGACCGGTTCCTGGCAAGAACTCAAGAGATGACAGATAATAACAGTCCAGATGGCAGGGAGCACCTCTCTATGGGAGTTCTGGGGACAGGCTGGTTGGGGCTCTAGGGCCTCACTGAGCTGTCCCTGCCCTGCCCCCAACCCAGCTGTCAAAGACCTGTGATAATCTCATCCCTCATGACTTGTGTACCCAGAGTAGGGGCCAGGGCTGGAGTCTTGAAGCTGATCGATACATTATTTAACAGCAAAAATGCAAATGAGGATAAATTAATGAAGGACTCTCTCCTCCTGCTCCCTGCCCTCCCCCTTTCCCTCCTTTCCCCTCCCCTCTCCCATCCTCCCCCACTGTCCAATTGCTGACAAATTCACTAGAAAATATCAAAACAGCCTCTGGCTGGAACCTGCCACGGTGATGTACCATTATCTATTATTGATGCAAACCTTGACAAGCTCTCCCTTTAAGGAAGACGAACACGAGAGAGCAGCTAATCTGTGTTT
>VZQC01013594.1:5178417-5194966 GCA_009823505.1 Rhizomys pruinosus
AAAAAAAAACTGTTTAAAATTTCTTCCTTTTGAGACAGGCATGGAGGCCCCCAATGTATTTCTGGCACCCTGGAGCATAAGTAAAGATTTAACCCAGATTAAAACAAGTTCAAGGAAAAAAAAAAAAAAAAAAAAAATTCCCCTAAAGAATCTATTTAAAACTTTCAAGGTTAAAGGCTGGAGAGATGGCTCAGTGATTAAGAACACTGGTAGCTCTAGCCAAGAACCCAGGTTCAGTCCCCAGTACCTACACTGCAGCTGACAATCCTATTGGTAACAAGAGTTCCAGGAGATTTGATGCCCTTTTCTGGCTTCCTCGGGCATTGCACAACACACTTATATTGCACTTACATATATGAAGACAAAAAACTCACACACATAAAACACAAATAAATAAAAATGTCAAGGTTAGCTAGGTATGGTGATGCATGCCTTTGGTTCCAGCACTTGGGAGTCAGAAGCAAGCAGATCTCTGTGAGTTCAAGGCCAGCCTGGTCTACATAGTGAGTTCCAGGCCAGATGGGGCTAAAGGTCTCTAAACAGACCAAAATAATCTCAAGGTTAGAGCTAGAGAGATGGCTAAGCAGCTAAGAGCTCATACTTCTCTTCCAAAGGACCTAGGTTTGATTTCCAAGACCCAAATCAAACAGCTCACAATTACCTGTGACTCCAGTTCCAGGGGATTCAATGCCCTCTTCTGGCCTCTTTAGGCAATGTACATACATGCATATATCCACACACATATACATAATTAAAAATGAAAATTAAACCTTTAAAATGTTTTCAAAGTTACAAATCCACAATTGAAGTTTGTATAATTAGACAAGGGATATTGCTCAGCAGTAGAGCATTTATCCAACATTTACAAGTGAGTTCCTCCCAACACCATGCAATCATGTCTGCAATCTCAGCACTCTGGAAAGTGAGGCAGCAGGACTGCTTCTGGCTTGAGGCCAGCCTGGGCCACATGGTGGGTTATAAGAGAGCTCACATTGTGGAATGAAACCAAAATTAATTAATAAATTGTAGGCCCTTGTCCACAGAAGAGCTTCCTTAGGTGACACTTGGGAAGGGTCATTGGAGGGCACGGAGCAAATGAGAGTCTGTGAGCAACACAGCTGGGGAGAGGCAGCTGGGCATGAGGGGCAGCTGGGCATGAGGGGCAGCTGGGCATGAGGGGCAGCTGGGCATGAGAGGCAGCTGGGCAAGAGGGGCAGCTGGGCATGAGGGGCAGCTGGGCAGGAGGGGCAGCTGGGCATGAGGGGCAGCTGGGCAGGAGGGGCAGCCGGGCAGGAGGGGCAGCCGGGCATGAGAGGCAGCTGGGCAGGAGGGGCAGCTGGGCATGAGAGGCAGCTGGGCAAGAGGGGCAGGCTAGAGGCAGCTGGGAGAGGGCAGCTGGGCAGGAGGGGCAGGCTGGGCAGCGGGAGGAGGGCAGCTGGGCAGGAAGGGGCAGCTGGGCAGGAGGGGCAGCTGGGCAGGAGGGGCAGCTGGGCATGAGGGGCAGCTGGGCATGGGAGTAGGCATAGCTGGGCAGAGGGGGCAGCCGGGCAGGATAAAAGGGGGGCAGCCGGCAGAGGTGCCGGCAGCCGAAAGGCGCATGAGGGCAGCTGGGGCAGACGAAGAAACAAAATGGGCGGCAGTGGGCCAGCGGAGGGCACTAGGGCAGGAGGGGCAGCCAAGGGGGGGGGGGCAGAGGGGCAGCTGCAGCAGAAGCACCCAGGGCAGAGGGGCAGCTGGCATGAGGGCAGCTGGGCATGAGGGAAGCATCGCGGATGAAGGCAGTCTGGGCAGCAGGGAAGAGGCAGCTGTGGCAGGAAGGAGGCAGCTGGGGCATGACGGCGGCAGCTGGAGGAGGGGCAACTGAGGGCAGGCGAGGGGCAGCATGAATGGCAGAGGGGCCAGCTGGGTTATGAGGGCAGCTGGGATGGGGCAGCTGGGGCATTGTGAGGGAGGCTGGTACAGCTGGGCAGGAAGGGCAGCTGGGCAGGAAGGGCAGCTGTAAAGTCGGAGGAGGGGCAGATGGCAACATGGACAACTAAAGAACATGAGGCCTATTTAAGTCTACTGGGAAGAATGGAGGAGCCACAGAGGTGTAGCCATCCCCCCCAATGGAGGACTTGCAGATTTTGGGGGCGGGCAAAGAAGTAAAGGTAAAGACATGAACTTCCCTCAAAGAGGCGGGGAATCAAGGCTGACAGATTGGCATGGCCGGAAGGTAAACCATTTCAGACCAATGACAGCGACAGAGCGAAAAATCAGAAGGAGAAAGATGCCTTTCAAAGCCCATCTCCTAGTGGAAGATATAATTATTTAATGGTTATAAAAATATAACTTATAATAATATAATATTAATATAAATGTAATATCACCACACTCAGACACCAGGTGAAGGGGACAGGAGCATCACGTTAAGAGAGAGCATTGTTCTGTCTCCATAAAGCATCTCCTCTGCAAAGACCACACTAGTCACCATCTAGTGAAGAGAGTTGGGGGGGGAGACAAAAGGCAGAAGACTCCATAAGGAAGCTGGGGTATGTGGGCCAGGTGATGGCTGTGAGCAATGTCTCTGTTTGTGGTCTGACGAAGCATGCCTGAGGACCTGAGGTCGATCCTAGGAACCCAGCTAAGGGTGGAAGGAGAGAACGGACCCCACAAAGTTGTCCCTGACGCGCAAGGGTGTCGAGTGGTGCTCTGCACACAGGACTCCCTTTCTCCCCTGCCTCTCTCTCTCTCTCTCTCTCTCTCTCTCTCTCACACACACACACACACACACAAACACACACACACATGCACACACACCATAAAGTAACTTTTTTTTTATTTATGTGTATGAATGTACTGTCTGCATGTAGGTCTGTGCACCCGTGTTGTGCAATGCTGCAGAGGTCAGAAAAGGGTGTCAGATTCCCCTGGAACTGGAGTTCTCCTGGGGCTGGAGTTACAGATGGTTCTCAGCCACCATGTGGGTGCTGGGGATGGTACCTGGGTCCTCTGCAAGAGCGGTCAGCGCTCATAACCGTTAGGCCATCTCTCCAGCCCAGTAACTTTTTTGTTTGAGACAGGGTCTCCCTTTACTCCCAGCTGGCCTGGAGCTCGCTCTGTAGACCAGGCTGGCCTTGAACTCACAGAGATCCACCTGCCTCTGCCTCCCGAGTGCTGGGATTAAAGGCGTGTGCCAACCACGCCCAGCCTAAAATGGCTCTTGGCTGTCATGTGGGTGCTGGGAATTGAACCCAGGTCCTCTGCAAAAGCAGTCAGTGCTCTTAACCACTGAGCCATCTCTCCAGCCCCAAATAAAGTAACTTTTTAAAAAATATATTTTATTTCTCATTTTTTATGTGTATGAGTGTGTTTCCTGCATGTTGTAGTACACCATGTCGTGTAGTGCCTGCAGAGTCAGAAGAGAGCATTAGACCCCCTGGAGCTGGAGTTAAGGATGGTTGTCAGCCACCATGTGGGTGCTGGGAATCGAACCCTGGTCCTTTGCAAGAGTAGTCAGTGTTCTTAACTGCTGAACCATCTCTCCAGCCCCTAAAGTAACTTTTTCTTTAAGCTAGGATTTCAGCGAGAGTCTCCCAGAAGCCTATGCAGCAAGTTGATCCTAGAGACCCAACAAGAACAGTTCAGGAAAACCTGGGGAGAGGTGCTAGGGACCCATCCTCACCAACCCCATGCCAGGGCACAGTGACCCTGATGGGACCCCTCCTTGGGGTGCAGACAGTTCTGGAACCTGGCAGTTCCTATGCCAACACGTGGGCTGGGTGGAAGCACCCCAGGGGGCTAACGCCTCATCATTCTGGTCTTGTGGTCCTGAAGCTCTGAGATCTTCAAGGGCAAGGGAAGGACACACACCAGCAGGCACCACAGCCTTCACCCACTCACTTCATTCCAGATGTGTTGATCTTTTCCTTCCTTTGAGCCCTGGGCACTCAGATGCGGCTGGAAGATGCAGATGGGACCCATGCCCTCGGAGAAACTTCTGCTTGGTTCAAGAGATAAGAACTGAGCACACAGTCATTTAGCCATAGGCATGGAGACTGATTTGGAGAAATGGCCCTGTTGAGTGCATGATTTAAAAACGGGCGCACAAACCTACATGCAGACAGTACATTCATACACATACAGAAATAAATAAAATAAAATTAAAAAATGGAAGATACTTTCTTTTTAAATTTTTATCTATTATTTTTATTGTATGTATATGAGTGTACTGCCTGGATGTGTTTACATGCACTGGTGTTGTGCAATGTCCACAGAGTCAGAAGAGGGCATCAGATCCCCTGGAACTGGAGTTATGCACAGTTGTTAGCTGCCATGTCAGTGCTGGGAATCACACCTGGGTTCTCTGCAAGAGCAGCCAGCCAGTGCTCTTAACCACTGTGCCATTTCTCCAGTTCCCTGAGGATACATTCTTAAAGATATGAAATATAAGGAAGAAGAGGAAGAGGAGCAGGAAGAGGAAGCAGAGGAGGAAGGAGGGGGAGGAGGAGGAAAAGTAGCAGAAAAAGGAGGAAGAAGAGGAGGAAGGAGAAGAGGAGGAGGAGGAAGAGGAGGAGAGGGAGGAGGAAGAGGAGGAGGAGGACCAGGAAGAGAAGGAGGAGGAAAAAGCAAAGAAAGGAGGAGGGAAGGGAGGTTTCTGTGGAGTCACCCTGCTTTTTTGCCTAAGGAGTTAAGAGCTCTGTGGCGCGGGCCCTAGCTAACCTCCCACTCATTCGCACTCTGAGCTGAGGACAGGCCTCACCTCCTGCTCTGTGGGCTTCATTTCTTAGGCCTCTTTTTCTTTCCTCAGTCTGACATGGGTTCCACTTCTCCAGGGGAGAAGACCAGTTCTTGGAATAGCACCCCGCTATACTTTGCTGGACACCCTGTCACAGGCCCAGAAAGCTGGGTGTGGCCTCTAGCTTCCAGAGCCTCTGGAAGCACTGTCCAGCATGCTGAACCATTGTGGTCTGTCATCCACGTCCTGGACTGGACTGGACTGTAGGTACTTTGGAGACAGAGTCAACATCAAGTGCAGGTATGGGCCGTGTGGTTATGCCTAAGAATACTTGTGTGAGCAGCTGTGCTTGGGCTGCAGAGAGTCAGGGCCTGGCTGACACTCTCAAATGACTCCAGTGGTAGGTCTGGCACCAACCCCATGGCTGAGGCTCAAGGCCGCAGGCACCCCGTAGGGGCATACCATCCTGCCACTCCGTGGGGTACTGCAGGCACTCTGTCCTTGTCTGGGGCAGGCAGGGAGCTGAGGCTGCCTTGGAACTTGCAGGCTGGCACCATCAACTTCTAAAGTACTCCCAAGCCAGCTGCCTGTTCTATCTTGGGACAGAAGGCTGGCGTGGCAGCCCTAGACAGATCTGGCATTGAAGAATCTAACCAGCTGGCATTTCTTGTCTTGTTATCCAGTGACCTTGGGGAAGTGGGTAACTTCTGGGGGCCTCTAATTTCCCATCTGCACAAAGGGGGTGTCTACTTCACAGGGTCATCATGAAGATCAACTATTTTTTTTTTTTGTCTTTTCGAGACAGGGTCTCCCTGTAGCCCCAGCTGTCCTAGAACTCACTCTGTAGACCAGGCTGGCCTTGAACTCACAAAGATCCTCCTGCCTCTGCCTCCTAAGTGCTAGGATTAAAGGCGTGCGCCACCACACCCGGCAAGATCAACTATTAAATAGTAACTGTGTCTACTGGTTTCAAAGCTTCCACCAACTCACTTGGTGACTTTGGTAAGTCCTCTCTCCAGAGAAGTGAGAGGAAGTGGTCCTAGCAACCCCTCCGGCTGGGAAGTGGTCCTAGTGACCCCTCTGGCTGGGAAGTAGTCCTAGTGATCCCTCTGGCTGGGAAGTAGTCCTAGTGATCCCTCTGGCTGGGAAGTGGTCCTAGTGATCCCTCCAGCTGGGAAGTAGTCTTATTGATCCCTCCAGCTCCTTTGGTGCTCACATTCTGTGATTGACACAAGCCATCACTTCTTACCACTAGACTGCAGTCTTCGAGAAGGCCAAGGACACACTGACACTGGATGCCCAGCCAACAGGACGTCCTCTGTGAGGAAGGACCAGAAGAAGCAGGAAGAGCCTCTCCCTTGGGAAAAAAAACATGTTCAGGGTTAGAAGCCACCTAACCTAGAGGGATGCAGCAGTAGGGAGCCATAGGGAGGTGTCTCTAGGGGCTAAAAAACAAAGGTCCTCCTCCTCCCCCAACCCTAGGTCAGAAGTCATCTTTTTTTTTTTTTTTTTTTTTGGTCTTTTCAAGACAGGGTCTCCCTGTAGCCCCAGCTGTCCTAGAACTCACTCTGTAGACCAGGCTGGCCTTGAACTCACAAAGATCTGCCTGCCTCTGTCTCCCGAGTGCTGGGATTAAAGGCATGCGCCACCATGCCCGGCCCAGAAGTCATCTTGTCTCCAGGTCAGGGATGCAGCCCAGCTTTCACATTAGCCCGCAAAGCTCCTGGATTTAAGAGCTTACAGAGAGTTTAATTAAAGAACCTTGTTATTTTGGAAAAACTTCCTCTGTCTGCATTGATCATGATTTGAAAGGCATTCACTCAGATGGGGTGTCAAGAGAAAGTTGGGGAGTCACAAAGAGAAGTCACAAAGAGAAGAAGGGTGAGAGGGCAAAGATTCCACAAGAGAGAGAAACAGGCAGTCCTGTGACATGGTACACACAGACCTGAGGCCTGCTTGGGGTAGCTCAGAGCTGCCATTAGAGAGAGTTTGCCACTGGAAAGGTAACTGTGTCCACACAGGGCTGGAGCATCTCCTGGCCCAGCCTAGGGCTTGACTAGCCACCCATCCATCTCCAGTCTGCCGTCTGGCAGTCCTCTGTCTCCTGGACGGGCAGCTGTGGCTGCAGTGACACAGCACAGCCTGGGCCTTGGGAGAGAAGCTCAGGGCAGCAGCTCTGTCCTGAGGGAAGTCTCTGGAGACTTCGCAAATGGCCCTGAATGCTGCCTCAGCAAAGCTGTGCACTTGTCCCTGAGTTGTTGCTGACAGGACGCAGCCACCAGCTCCCAGCCTCCCCTGGCTCCTCCATAGCCACCCCAGCTGCTCCAGGGCCCCCAGACTCCAGGGGAAGCTAACTCTGTGTCTCAGAGGACAAAGCTATCCATAAAAGGGACTTTCTCCAGGTGCGATGCCACATGCCTGGCCTGTAACCACAAGCACTTGAGAAGCTGAGGCAGTAAGATGGCCAAGAGTTTAAAGAAAACCTGGGCTACATAGCAAGTACTGGGCCAGCCTGGACTACATAGCAAGTACTGGGCCAGTCAGGGCTACATAGCAAGTGCTGGGCCAACCTGGGCTACATAGCAAGTACTGGGCCAGCCAGGGCAAATAGCAAGGCCTAGTCTCAAAACAAACAAACAAAAACATCAAATGGGATTGACTAGATGGTCTAGTAGATAACGACTTGCCAAGCCTGAAAACCAGAATTCAGTATCTGAGACCCGCATGGTGGAAGGAGAGAGCTGACTCCTGCAAGTTGTCTTCTGAGTCCCACGCATGTGTGATGGCACTGATGCATACAACACACACACACACACACACACACACACACACACACACACACACACACACACAGAATCAATCAAGTTTTAAAAATGAAAAATAGGTGTCAGGGAAGAGGTTCGAGAAGCTTCAGGGAAGAGCGATGACAGTGCGGGGTGCAAGGACAGATGCTATTCAGTAAAAAGCAGTGATCCCTGGGCGGAGTAGGAGCTGTAAGCTTTTGGAGTCGCCCATAGAACCAGATGCATGAGGCAACCCAGGGCGTCTGCTGCCTTGAAACCCTGCCCCACACAGCCCCCAGCTCCTCTCCTCACCAGACTCCTCACCGGGAGGGGCTGCCCTCACTCTGTGTCATCCAAACCACAAAAAGAAAATGGCTGCCCAACATCCCCAAGAAGAACTGCCACTACTCTCCTGGTCCCGCCTTCAAACACCAGCAGGGGGAATTGGTTCTAGGACACAGGCCCAACTTGTCTGATCAGAATGACTGCAATAGAAACTCTGGGTGGAGAACTCAAGCACAAGAGTAAGACCAGGGGGTTCCCAGACCCCTCACCCCAAGTCTGGAGGTCACATTCCCAGGGTTCTCAAGAAAAAGGCCTGTGGAAGGGCTGGGTGGGCCCGTGTTAGTGGTCCAGTCCCATTCAGCACCTTGGACAGGACACTGAGTTGCTAATGTGACAAAAACGAGTCCATGCTGCCTGCCCTACTGTCCTGTCTTCCCTGCGGTGAAGTGTGAGGGGCATTGTGGAGCTAAAAGTGGGGCTCATACCCTCAGACACTGGGCTCTTCACCCACTAACCTCCTCTGACAAAGGTAGGCCTTTCTCCCAGCCTGTCTGTCTCAGATAGGGGCTGATAGAGGCGTTTGTGTTTTAAATGTAGGTTGTGTTGGGGCTGGAGAGATGGCTCAGCGTTTAAGAGCACCAACTGCTCTTCCAGAGGACCCGGGTTTGATTCCCAGCACCCACATGGTGGCTAAGAACCACCTTTAAGCTGGGCATGGTGGTGCAAGAAAAAAAAATTGTAGGTTGTGTTATTGTTCCAGGGTAGTGGACCAGCACATCCACTATGGAGAAGACAGCTCATTAGCCTGGGTGTGGGTCTCAGTGGCGGAGCGTGCCTAGCACATGTGAAGCCCTAGGTTCTGTCTCTACCACCAACAAAGGAAAAGGAAGGATGGGAAGGGGAAGAGGAAGAAGGGGAAATGGAAGATGAGGAAGGGAAGGGCGGGTTATTCACTGTAGCCACAAGTGTTAAGAGGGCACACAGGGATCCTCCAGGGCTGGTGAGGCCTGAGGGAGGGAGGGACAGAGGGAGGAATGGAGGGAGAGAGGGAGAGGGAGAGGGAGAGGGAGAGAGAGAGACCTTTATTGTGTTTCACCTGGGGAGGGACAGGTGAGGGAGAGTGACAGGCCCATTTGGATAACTTCGGCTGGAGAGCAGAGGAAGCCAGCGTTGACCAAAGAGGTGACCAGGCTACCCACAGAACAAAACAAGGAGCAAGCTCTCTATTGATTTGCTAGGGTGGGCTGATCTGGCCACTTTCATTGGTCACAGGCACAGATTCAAAAGATATTTTCTTTCTTGTGTGTAAACATTCTGGCTTTGAGGTTGCCAGGCTAATGGGTGGTGACCGAACCCAGGAACTGCCAAGTGTCTCCTATGGCCGCGTCATCGTTCTAAATGTCCTGGCCTTACAGTTTCCTCTGAGTGTTGTGATAAGTCCCTGAGCTACAGAGAAGCACAGGCAGACGAGGCACATCAGCTCAAGTGGCCAGAAGGCTTCACCTTGTGTTACAGCCTTGGATAAAACAATATTTTAAAAAATATTTTAGGGGGCCGGACATGGTGGCTCACGCCTTTAATCCTAGCACTTGGGAGGCAGAGGCAGGCGGATCTTTGTGAGTTCAAGGCCAGCCTGGTCTACAGAGTGAGTTCCAGGACAGCTGGGGCTACAGGGAGACCATGTCTTGAAAATACAAAAAAATATATTTTTTAGGGGGGGTGGAGAGATGGCTCAGCAGTTAAGAGCACTGACTGCTCTTGCAGAGGACCAGGGTTTGATTCCCAGCACCCACATGACAGCTAAGAACCAACCATCTTTGACTCCAGGGGAATCCAATGGCCTCTTCTGACCTCCTCGCTATTGCACGACACGGGTGCACCAACTTACATGCAGACAGTACACTTATATACATAAAAAAAAATATTTTAGGGGCTTAGAGATGGCTCAGTTGTTAAGAGCACTGACTGCTCTTGCAGACGACTCAGGTTCAAATTTCAGCACCCACATGGTGGCTAAGAACTGCTTTTAAGCCAGGCGTGGTGGTGCATGCCTTTAATCCTAGCACTTGGGAGGCAGAAGCAGGTGGATCTCTGTGAGTTGAAGGCCAGCCTGGCCTACATAGTGAGTTCCAGGCCAGCTGGGGCTATAGGGAGACCCTGTCTCAAAAAGACAAAAAAAAAAAAATTTAGGGGCTAGAGAGATGGCTCAGTGGTTAAGAGCACCTACTGCTCTTGCAAAGGACCTGGGTTCAATTCCCAGCACCCACCTGGTGGCTAAAAATCATCTTTAAGCCAGGCATAGTGGTGCACACCTTTAATCCTAGCACTTGGGAGGCAGAGGCAGGCGGATCTCTGTGAGTTCAAGGCCAGCCTGGTCTACAGAGTAAGTTCTAGGACAGCTGGGGCTATAGGGAGACCCTGTCTCAAAAATTTTTTATTTATTATTTTTATTTTTATGTGCATGAGTGTATTGCCTGCATGTGTGTAAGTGAGCCATGCACTGCAATGCCCTCAGAGGTCAGAAGGTGTTGGATGTCCTGGAACTGGAGTTAGGGACAGTTGTTAGCTGCCATGTGGGTGCTGGGATTTGAACCCAGGTCTTCTGCAAGAATAACCAGTGCTCTTAACTGCTGAGCCATCTCTCCAGGCCCGTGTGTGTGTGTGTGTGTGTGTGTGTGTGTGTGTGTGTGTGTGTGTTGCATGCCCATGCATGCCTACAGAGAACAAAACAAAACAAAAAACCTTTGCGTGGCCTGCTTTGCAGCTCACCACCTTATTCCCTGGAGACAGGGTCTCTCACTGAACCTGGAGCTAGGCTGGTAGCCAGCGAGTCCCAGCAATCCTCCTGTCTCTGCTCTCCACAGCACTGAGGTTACAGGTTCACATGGCCACAACATGCTCTTTACATGTGTGCTGGCCATTTCAACTCCAGTCCTCACGCTTGCAGGGCAAGAACTCTCAGCTCCTGAGTCATTTCCCCAAACCCAAAGCATTGTAATATTTTTACCTGCGTGTGTGTCTCTAAGTTTACATATTCCACATTCAAGCAGGTGTCTACAGAGGCGAGAAGAGGCCACCATATCCAGGTCCCCTGGAATTGGAGTTACAGGCAAGTTGCAAGCCATCATGTGGGAGCTGGAAACCTAACCTGGGTCCTCTGTAAGAGCAGCCAGTGCTCTTCACCACTGAACCATCTCTCTAGCCATTTTTAAATGATCAACATGTGGATACAGAGTAGGCCAAGCCTGACTTAAGGGTTACCACAGCAAAGCACACAGACACAATATGAAGACAAAGTGATGAAGGCCTCTTTAGTCATCATCTGATCCAAGTCAGGCAACCATGTTTTAGCAGAAGTAGACTTCATATTTCTGCAAAGGAGCCTAGAGAACTGTTATCATAACCCATACACACAGGTCGTGTTATCTGTAGCAAGCTACTTGGGATTTAAGAATGCATGGCCCAGCTGTAAGGGTGCCAAAATTAGTGATTTATTTATTGATTTGTTTGTTTTTAGTTCTTTGAGACAAGGTCTCCCTGTAGCTCCAGCTGTCCTGGAACTCACTATGTAGACCAGGCTGGCTTTGACCTCACAGAGATCCGCCTGCCTCTGCCTCCCAAATGCTGGGATTAAAAGTCGTGTGCCGGGGCTGGAGAGATGGCCTAGCGGTTAAGAGCGCTGACTGCTCTTGCAGAGGACCTGGGTTCGATCCCCAGCACCCACATAGCAGCCGAGAGCCGTCTGAGACTCCAATTTCAGGAGAACTCCAGTTCCAGGGGAGTCCGACACCCTCTTCTGACCTCCACAGCGTTGCACGTCACGGGTGCACAGACTTGCATGCAGACAGTACATTCATACACATACGGAAATAAAATTTTAAAAAAATTAAAAAATAAATAAATAAATAAAAGTCGTGTGCCACCACACCTGGCCAAAATTAGTGATTTTAAATCAATTAAGAGCAAGTGCTATGGATTTCTCTCTGACAGACTGCCTGGTATTTATAGAGTTGATTCTAGGGCCTTGGTGAGGATATTGCATTTGCCTTTTGCCCCCTTGTAGCAATCTAGAACTATCCTCACTATCTGGTACTAGGTCCTAATGTGATAAGACAGGTGGACACTGGCTCAGTGTGTGCGAGCCCATCGAAGGGGGCTGTTGGGAGCTAGGAAGATGACTTAGCTGGTAAAATGCTTGCTACGCAAATTTGAGGACCTGAGTTCAATCCCCAGAACCCATATCAAAGCCGGGGTGGAAAGACAGAGACAGGAGGATTCCTGGAGCTTGCTAGCCAATCAGCCTAGCCTCACTGCTGTGAACTAAAGGTCAGCTTGGTCTGTAAAGTAAGTTCCAGGCCAACTGGGGTAACATAAAGAGACCTGTCTCAAAAGACAAACAAAACTGTAAAAGTAATTTTTTTTTTGCAAAAGTAATTCTTTTTTTTACAGACTTAAAAAATTTTTTTTTATTAATTTTATTTCTGTATACGTATGAATGTACTGTCTGCATGCAAGTTTGTGCACCCATGTCGTGCAATGCCACAGAGGTCAGAAGAGGGTGTCGGATTCCCCTGGAACTGGAGTTCTCCTGGAATTGGAGTTTCAGATGGTTCTCAGCTGCCATGTGGGTGCTGGGGATCGAACCCAGGTCCTCTATAAGAGCCGTCGGCACTCTTAACCACTAGGCCATCTCTCCAGCCCAACAAAAGTAATTCTTAAGGCAAATAAATTCTTAGTTTTAATCATTAAAAAAAAAAAAAAACAAGCAAGGTGGGTAACTCCTGAGGAATTACACCTGAAGTTTCTCTGGTTTCCACACACAAGCACACACACGTGCATATGTATGCACATACACACAACAGAAGTGGTTGGACTGGGTACTCCGGATTGATGGAGGGTTCTGATAAACTCTCTCGCAAGCCTTTACTGCCCCTTATAATCCCTGGAGTGATGGTCAGCAAGGCCCTAAGATGCCAAAGCTTCCATGGGACAGAAAATAAAAACTGCTAATACAGAAAATGGATTCCAAGCAGAGGGCACACAGGGCCCAAGCTTGTGGGAAGCCACTGACCCCTCAGAGAGTGGCATTTGCATAGCTGAGCGATGACTGTGTCCTGAGGCAGGGGTGCCCACCTGTCATTTCCTTCCTGACGTCTTCTCATCCAGCCCCTGCAGCCAAGAACCTCCAGCTCTGAGCCTCCTCTTCCCTACTGAGAGGCTGGGTCCGCAGACCCCAGACTAGCGCTGGGCAGGGACTGGCCTGCCCTATGACACCTGCAGGGGCTCAGGAGCCGGGCACTTTGCTGACAGACCTGCCGTAAATGACCCTATCTCTCCAGGACCTCAAAATAAGTGTTTTCTTTTTTTTTCTTTTTTCTTTTTTTTTTTTTTTTTTTTTTTTTTTTTTTTTTTTTCAGGGTCTTCCTGTAGTCCTAGCTACTCACTCTGTAGACCAGGCTGGCCTTGAACTCACAAAGATCCGCCTGTCTCTGCCTCCCAAGTGCTAGGACTAAAGGCATGTGCCACCACGTCCGGCCAAAATAAGTGTTTTCATCCAACCTCTTTTGATGCCCAGAAAGGTGGATCCATGCTCCCCGGCCACAGAGCTGATTGATGCTCCTGAGATACCGGAGGGTGGGATTCCGATTCTAAGGTTCTACATCACTTCTACCCATTTGGCAACTGCAGGCCAAAAACAACTCAGTCCTTCACCATCCCCTGCACCCAGGCACCCCACGTCCTAGCAACTGAGCAGGAGGAGTCGAGCCCTCCACAGCCCCTCACAGTGGCTTCCCACAGCCTCTGAACAGCTTCTGTGCCTGGACTTGGGGATACTGACAGCGTTCCCCGCAGGCATGCCTATTTATTGATCAGGCTTTTGTTTAAACAAGTCCTCTCAGAGACAGCCTGGGGTCACCTTGGCATCCTGTCGGCCCTGCCACAGGGTTTACTGGCCTCAGAGAAAGGCAGGGAAGAAAGGCAGGACCCTGGAGAGACCCTAATCAATGGAGGCCTTTCTTCCCGCACAGCAGAGGGCTCAGCTTGCAGGCAGAGGTGGGGAGGGCTCTGGCCACCTTTGTGCGGCTGTGGCTCCGTAAACAGGAAACACTGGACCCCACACAGGGACAGAAGCCACTGTGCTCAGAGCCCACACTGGACCCCACACAGGGACAGAAGCCACTGTGCTCAGAGCCGTAGCTCCAGAGACTCACAGAAGCCACAGATGGTCCAGCACCAGCCAAAGTGGAGGGTGGAGATAGGCTGGACCGGCATCTGAAGGCAGAGCCAGCGCACCTTACAAGGTAGAAACAGAGCCCTCCCTCCCGGCAAAGCCAGGTCAAGCTACTTCAGGCTGCTGCTGGGCTGAATGTCTGTACACCCTGGAGTCCTGCTGCTCCACCTGCTTATTGGAAAGGCCTAAGGACCAGTCGTTACCATTAAGATAACACCGTCTTGGGGCTGGAGAGTTGGCTCAGTGGTTAAGAGCACTGTCTGCTCTTCCAGAGCACCTAGGTTCAGTTCCCAGAACCCACGTGTCTATAACTCCAGTTCCAGGGGATCCTACGCCCTCTTCTAGCCTCTGAAGGTATTAGACACATATGGAGCACTTACTTACATACAGGAAAACATTCATACATATAAAACGAAAATAATAAATAAAATATTAAAAAGATATCTCGTTGGGCGTGGTGGCACACGCCTTTAATCCTAGCACTTGGGAGGCAGAGGCAGGCGGATCTTTGTGAGTTCAAGGCCAGCCTGGTCTACAGAGCGAGTTCCAGGACAGGCAGGGGCTACAAGGAGACCCTGTCTCGAAAAGACCAAAAAATAAACAGACTGAGCGCAGGGCTTCGGGGGAGCAAGCCAGTAAGCAGTGTCCTCCATGGCCTGAGCTTCAGCTCCTGCCTCCAGGTTCTTGCCCTGAGTTCTTACCTTGGGCATCCTAAGCAATGAATTGTTTCCGGGGAGATGAAAGCTATATACACCTTCTTCTCAAGTTGGTATTGGTCAGAGTGTTTTGTCACAGCAATTGAAAGCAAGCTAGAAGAGATGTATTATGTGAAACACACAAAAACTCAAAAAAATTGGGGAAAACAAGACAAAACAAACAAAAAGGCCTTTAAAGTTTATGTATTTATTTATACATCTATTTCTGAGACAGAGTCTTATCCATTCCAGACTTGCTTTAAACTCACTCTATAGCCAAGGATGGCCTTGAACTTCTGATCCCCCTGCCTGATCCTCTGGAGTGCCAGCTTGTGTTATAACACCTGGATATTCAGTATTGGGGCTCAAACCCAGGGCTTCTTTCTTGCTAAGCGAGCACTCTACCAGCTGAGTTATAACCCCAGCTCAAGAANCTCTCTCTCTCTCTCTCTCTCTCTCTCTCTCTCTCTCTCTCTCTCTCTCTCTCTCTCTCTCTTTCACTACAAGGTACGCTGCCTGAGTCTTGGTATCTCCAGCATCAGGTGCCTCCATGAATGAACCTATTCATTTCATGTGAGTAAATTTGCCAAGGTGGAGTGCACAGACCCGACATTAGGGGCCACTGTTACTGAGTAGGGGCTGTAAGGCCAGCGACAGTTGAGGAGTCTGGCCTGCTAAAGGCTCCTAGGAAATGAGGTCTTTTAAACCAGGATTCAAATCCCGAATCCCCCATTTCTCTTCCAAGCTTTACAAACTCCCCTCTAATAAAAAATGCATACTGCACAGGACTTTGGAAAAAAATTAACCATGATGCTTCGGTCCCAAGCTCAGGCCAGGTGATCAATTTTTTAAGAGCAACAAATGTTAATTTTTAAAAAGCTTCTCTAAATCAAAAACATGTTTTACATCTTTTTTTTTTGTAACCAATCCCCTCTGTGCGGTAGTTCATAATTCCTTCCCCGTGACATTATCCTCGGAATAATGTTTTCAATTTATAATTTATTGAATTTTTCCCCTGGAGACAGACATCTTCCAGTTTTGATCTAAAGAATACAATCAACAAAATTAATATTTAAGTCTAGAAAGTGCTAAATTTGGAGAGCCCCAGGAATGGCCTTCACAGGAAGCTGCCGAGGCCTCCGGGCCTCCACATGGGGGACTGTGCTTTATAGCATGCTCCTGGGCGGAACCGCCTGACCACCCCTCCACCTCACAGCCGGAGTCCAGGAGGAAGGTGGGGGAGCTCCCTACCAGTAGCAATCACCCAGATCACTTCTGCAGACTGGGACAGCACCCCCCAGTGTTATCCACCATCACTAAAGGGCTTTAGCCTCCTTTCCCCAAACAGCCAGGCTCAGACCTTCCTACCAGCCAGACACCTGGCTCACACAGGCAGCTCTTTTCACATCTTTTCAGGTCCAGAGTAGGTCCTGACTCCATAGATGGTGTCCAGTTAGTGTCTGTTGAATAAATGGGTTGGCTCTGAGTAGGAACCCAAGATGAAGGCCATGTAGGGTCTGCCCCGACCCATCATCCGAGCCAGTAAACACGATATTTCCTCTGGGTTTCCCTGCATGTGCCTTTCAGCATATTTATGAAAAGGCAATGAAGAAATTTCTCATTCTTATTCTTCTATTGAGAGCAAAACTGTAAGTACATAGAGCCCATTGGTTGTGTCTGAGCAGCTCACCACAGGGCACTAGGAAGTCCTCACTTCCTGTTTTTCCTCCTGAGACTCCTCTTCCTCTCAAAGGGCTTTCCTTTCCCCTTTAGTTTTTTTTAACCTGTGTGTGTGTGTTCTCTCTCTCTCTCTCTCTCTCTCTCTCTCTCTCTCTTT
>VZQC01013594.1:5195913-5208857 GCA_009823505.1 Rhizomys pruinosus
AAAAAAAAAAAAAAAAAAGAAGGTGGGTGTATACGTGCCATGTGGTGGTCAGAGGACAGCCTCAGAACTCAGAAGTCAGGCTTAGCCTTTCACTTTGTTTGAAATGGATTCCTTGGGGCTGGAGAGATGGCTCAGCAGTTAAGAGTATTGACTGCTCTCGCAGAGGATCCAGATTCAATTCTGAGCACTCATGTGGCAGCTGACAACCATTTGTAACTCCAGTTCCAGGGAAATCCAGCGCCCTCTTCTGACTGCTTCAGGCATTACACAAAATGGTTGCAGCCAATACATTCATACACATAAAATAAAAATAATAAATAAAATTTTTTAAAATATGAAGCAGAGGCTGGGATGTACCCCAGTGGTAGAATACCTTCTTAGCATTTGCCAGGCCTTGGGTTCTATCCCCAGCAGAGCACACAACAAAAATAATAAAGTAAAACCACATGAATACAAAATGAATGTCTCATATTTATCTCCAGCTCCAATCACTCTGACAGGTCCTCTCCTCTTGTCTGTGTCCTCCCTGAGTTTCCTGAACCAATCCAGAAGCTTCCACCTTCGAGGCCTGCTGTGGGCCTGCTCCACACTGAGCCACTGAGCCCCCTGCCCAATGCTGAAGCCCTCACGTTCAGATTCCCGCCATCACCGATAGGTGATTGGTTTATTTACTTGTTCCGATGGCCTCTGTGAGGGATAACTGGCACCCACGGATTTGAAATGCACTATCTGGTACATATATGCACCCACAGGTGAAAAGAGAGAGGCCACCTGCTAGGTCGGTGCTGCACTGTGTCCTGGTGAGAAGTCACAAGCCAGAGTCCTAGGATCAGGGCCTTAGAAAGTGACTCCATTTGTTTTGTTTTGTTTTTTGTCTTTTTGAGACAGGGTCTCCCATTAGTCCCAGCTGGCCTGGAGCTTGCTCTGTGGACCAGGCTGGCCTTGAACTCACAGAGATCTGCCTGCCTCTGCCTCCCAAGTGGTGGGATTAAAGGCGAGTGCCGCCACGCCCGGCTTGTGACTCCATTTAAAGACAAGTCTTCACAGAGGTGATGGAGGCATGGTAGGACTTTTAAGGGGGCCCTAATTCAATATGACTGGTGTTCTTATAAGAAGAGGAAGGGCTTGGTGAGACAGCTCAGCGGGTTAAGGTGCTTGCCACCAAGCCTGATGACCCAAGTTCAACTCAAGGCACCCATAGCAGAAGGAGAGAGCTAACTCCAAGTTGTTCTCTAACCTCCACATGCACAATGTGGCCCAGGCCCCCCACCCCAACTCCACAGATACACAGTACAATTTTTTTTGGTCTTTTTAGCAGGGTCTCCCTGTAGCCCCAGCTGGCCTGGAACTGACTATGTAGACCAGGCTGGCCTTGAACTCACAGAGATCTGCCTGTCTCTGCCTCCCAAGTGCTGGGATTAAAAGCATGTGCCACCACACCCGGCTCATAGTACAATTTAAAAAAATATTTTATTAGGCCGGGCATGGTGGTGCACACCTTTAAATTTTTTTTTATTTCTGTATGTGTATGAATGTACTGTCTGCATGCAAGTTTGTGCACCCTTGTCATGCAATGCCGCGGAGGTCAGAAGAGGGTGTCGGATTCCCCTGGAACTGGAGTTCTCCTGGAATTGGAGTTTCAGACG
Organism: Rhizomys pruinosus; assembly: GCA_009823505.1. Classification (NCBI taxonomy): domain Eukaryota; kingdom Metazoa; phylum Chordata; class Mammalia; order Rodentia; family Spalacidae; genus Rhizomys; species Rhizomys pruinosus. The sequence continues at coordinate 5,197,560 of VZQC01013594.1, forward strand.
GTTCTCAGCCGCCATGTGGGTGCTGGGGATCGAACCCGGGTCATCTGTAAGAGCCGTCGGCGCTCTTAACCGCTAGGCCATCTCTCCAGCCCCCGGTGGTGCACACCTTTAATCCTAGCACTTGGGAGTCAGAGGCAGGTGGATCTTTGTGAATTCAAGGCCAGCCTGGTCTACAGAGTGAATTCCAGGACAGCTGGGGCTACAGGGAGACCCTGTCTCAAAAAGACCAAAAAATAATAATAATAAATAAATAAAATAAGTAAATCTAAAAAATATTTTATTGATTACTTTTATGTGTATGAGTGTATTGCCTGCATGTAGGTAAGTGCATGCAGTGCCTGATGAGGTCAGAAGAGGGTGTGGATCCCCTGGAACTGGAGTTATAGGCAGTTGTTAGCAACCATGTGGGTGCTGGGAACCGAACCTGGGTCCTCTGCAAGTGCAGCCAGTCCTCTTAACCACTGAGCTGTCTCAATTTTTTCAAGCAGAAGAAGAAGGAATTAGGGCACAGACACAGCGAAGGCCAAAGCCCTGGGGATCAGGTGCACACCCTGGATCTTTCTCTCACAACATGGGAGGGAACAAACAGGCTTTCATCTGGAACGTCTGTCCTCTGAACTGGACAGCACACTTCTGCATTGCGAGCCACTGACTGCTGTGTCTTGTCACACCAAGCACACTAACCGTACTTCTCACACCCCTTTTGTAGTTCAGTACCCCAGGCAACCATTGCCCAGTTCTTTCTCAATGCAGATTCATTTGCGCTTTTGGAACTTTCTAGAATGAAATCCTCGGTACACACTCCTCTTTGATTAGACATCTTTGACTTGGTGCCAGTGTTTGGCACATCCTCCATGTCTCAGCCTCTCAGTGTAGTTCGTTCCCTTTTTAATTTTTTGTATGTGTACGAATGTACTGTCTATGAATTTATGTGTATGAATGTAGGTTGGTGCACCTGTGTCATGCAATGCTGCAGAAGTCAGAAGAGGGTGTCGGATTCCCCTGGAACTGGAGTTCTTCTGGAACTGGAGTTACAGACGGTTCTCAGCTGCCATGTGGGTGCTCCCCAGCACCCAGGTCCTCTGCAAGAGCAGTCGGTGCTCTTAACTGCTGAGCCATCTCTCCAGCCCCAGTTCATTCCTTTTTTATTTATTTCTTTTTAATTTTTATTTATTTTTATGTGTATGAATGTACTGTCTGCATGTAGGTTTGTGCACCCGTGTCGTGCAATGCCACAGAAGTCAGAGGAGGGCTACAGATTCACCTGAAACTGGAGTTACAGACGGTTCTCAGCCGCCATGTGGGTGCTGGGGATCGAACCCGGGTCCTCTGCAAGAGCAGTCAGTGCTCTTAACCATTAGGCCATCTCTCCAGCCCTTTTTAAAAATTTTTTTATTTATTCATTCCTTTTTTTAATGCTCAGTGCTGCTCCAAGGATTTGGTAAATTCTCATGCTAGTCAAATGCTGGAAACCCCCACCTGTTCATCAGCATCTGAGTGGAGACTTAACCTGTGCAACCTTCCTCTCCCACTTAGAACGGATACCTCCTGAGAAGGAGAAACTTGGTTTACAGCTAAGTCCTTAGCATCCAGGAAACCTTATCTGGTGCACAGTGAGCACCTCATCAGTAACATGAACCCAAGTTTTTTAAAGGCCTGTGCTGTGGAAAAGACCCTTCCTGCGCCCGCAACCAGGTTGATCTTCCTGCTCCAGCTTTGTTGGCACACCAGCTTGAACACATCTACATCCCCTTAGGGCTCTCCATGTGCACCCCATCCACCCTCACCCTGCCATCCTTACCCTCTGCAGGGCCTTCCTTTGTGCTGGACCCAGGATTATCCCCCTCTGGGAAGGTTTCCTCACCTCGAGGTTCTATGCCTTCACTCGGGCCCTGCCTCTCAGGTCTGGCTGCTCTGTGAGCCCCCGTTATTCATCTAACACCCATCAGGCACAGGTTGGGCACCACAGTGCAAGCCAGGAGTACCACAGTGCATGCTGGGAGTGCCATAGTGCATGCTGGGAATATCACAGTACAGGAAGACCCAGAACTCACAATTCTCTCAGGAAGGACAAAACCAAACCAGTGGTACCTGACCACCCCCAGATCTGCTGTCACATGCCAGCCATAAAGGGTAGGGGGTCCTGGGAGAGGGACAGAGTGGTAAGGAACACAGCTTCTTTTAGGGGGATTGCAGAGGAATGACTACCAATAGAGCAAGGGTTGAAAAGAAACCGAGGCTGGGACTGGAAAAAGAGATGTGTGTGCTGAGGGGGAGGGGACCAGGAGGAGCCCCCAGTTGTGAGTGTAAGTACAGAGACAGGCCCTGGGGAAGCTGGGATCAGATGTGACTTGAGGGCTGGGGTCAGCATATGGATTTCCCTCTAAGCCCTCTTTTTTCATTGTTCATGTGGATTTCCAGTGGCACTCAAAGCAGAAGCTGCAGTTTAGAGTCTGTCTTTGGTGTACGTGTGTGGTATGTGTGGTATGTGGAGGGGGTTGGGAGTGGGGTAGTGTTCTGGTGAGTGTGTGTGCATGTGTGGGTGTCCACGTGGAGACCAGAGACTGACTTCCTGTGTCTTCCTCAATCACTTGCCATGGTTTTTGCTGAGACAGGGTCTCTCTGTGAACCTGGAGCTCAGCCGTACGGCAAAGCTGGCTGGCATGTATCCAGGGATGCACCCGTGTCCAGCCTCCCCAGTGCTGGGACTACAGACGTGACACAACACANTCCCCAGCACCCAGGTCCTCTGCAAGAGCAGTCGGTGCTCTTAACTGCTGAGCCATCTCTCCAGCCCCAGTTCATTCCTTTTTTATTTATTTCTTTTTAATTTTTATTTATTTTTATGTGTATGAATGTACTGTCTGCATGTAGGTTTGTGCACCCGTGTCGTGCAATGCCACAGAAGTCAGAGGAGGGCTACAGATTCACCTGAAACTGGAGTTACAGACGGTTCTCAGCCGCCATGTGGGTGCTGGGGATCGAACCCGGGTCCTCTGCAAGAGCAGTCAGTGCTCTTAACCATTAGGCCATCTCTCCAGCCCTTTTTAAAAATTTTTTATTTATTCATTCCTTTTTTTAATGCTCAGTGCTGCTCCAAGGATTTGGTAAATTCTCGTGCTAGTCAAATGCTGGAAACCCCCACCTGTTCATCAGCATCTGAGTGGAGACTTAACCTGTGCAACCTTCCTATCCCACTTAGAACGGATACCTCCTGAGAAGGAGAAACTTGGTTTACAGCTAAGTCCTTAGCATCCAGGAAACCTTATCTGGTGCACAGTGAGCACCTCATCAGTAACATGAACCCAAGTTTTTTAAAGGCCTGTGCTGTGGAAAAGACCCTTCCTGCGCCCGCAACCAGGTTGATCTTCCTGCTCCAGCTTTGTTGGCACACCAGCTTGAACACATCTACATCCCCTTAGGGCTCTCCATGTGCACCCCATCCACCCTCACCCTGCCATCCTTACCCTCTGCAGGGCCTTCCTTTGTGCTGGACCCAGGATTATCCCCCTCTGAGAAGGTTTCCTCACCTTGAGGTTCTATGCCTTCACTCGGGCCCTGCCTCTCAGGTCTGGCTGCTCTGTGAGCCCCCGTTATTCATCTAACACCCATCAGGCACAGGTTGGGCACCACAGTGCAAGCCAGGAGTACCACAGTGCATGCTGGGAGTGCCATAGTGCATGCTGGGAATATCACAGTACAGGAAGACCCAGAACTCACAATTCTCTCAGGAAGGACAAAACCAAACCAGTGGTACCTGACCACCCCCAGATCTGCTGTCACATGCCAGCCATAAAGGGTAGGGGGTCCTGGGAGAGGGACAGAGTGGTAAGGAACACAGCTTCTTTTAGGGGGATTGCAGAGGAATGACTACCAATAGAGCAAGGGTTGAAAAGAAACCGAGGCTGGGACTGGAAAAAGAGATGTGTGTGCTGAGGGGGAGGGGACCAGGAGGAGCCCCCAGTTGTGAGTGTAAGTACAGAGACAGGCCCTGGGGAAGCTGGGATCAGACGTGACTTGAGGGCTGGGGTCAGCATATGGATTTCCCTCTAAGCCCTCTTTTTTCATTGTTCATGTGGATTTCCAGTGGCACTCAAAGCAGAAGCTGCAGTTTAGAGTCTGTCTTTGGTGTACGTGTGTGGTATGTGTGGTATGTGGAGGGGGTTAGGAGTGGGGTAGTGTTCTGGTGAGTGTGTGTGCATGTGTGGGTGTCCACGTGGAGACCAGAGACTGACTTCCTGTGTCTTCCTCAATCACTCGCCATGGTTTTTGCTGAGACAGGGTCTCTCTGTGAACCTGGAGCTCAGCCGTACGGCAAAGCTGGCTGGCATGTATCCAGGGATGCACCCGTGTCCAGCCTCCCCAGTGCTGGGACTACAGACGTGACACAACACATCCAATTTTTTTTTTTATTTTTTATTTTTTGGTCTTTTTGAGACAAGGTCTCCCTGGAGCCTCAGGCTGTCCTGGAACTCACTCTGCAGACCAGGCTGGCCTTGAACTCACAAAGATCCGCCTGCCTCTGCCTCCCGAGTGCTAGGATTAAAGGCGTGCGCCACCACACCCGGCTATCACACCCAATTTTCACATGGGTGCTGGGTATCCACACCCATCCTCATGCATGTGTGTGTCAGGTGCTTTGCCAACTGTGTCATCTTTCAAGCCCATTGCCTTGGGTATTCTGAGACATAGGCTCATGTAGTCTAGGCTAGCCTGAGACCCACTGTGTATATGAGGCTGGCCTTGAACTCCAGATACTCCTGCTTCTACCTAAGTTCTGCGATTACATAGGTGTGTGTCACCGTCTGTTCTAGTTTGTCTTCCATTGCTGTGACAAAACACTCTGACCAACACCAACTTGGGAAGGAAAGGGTTTATTCATCTTACATCTCCAGGGTCACAGTTCATCACTTAGGGAGCCCATGGCAGGAACTCAGGGCAGGAACCTGGAGGCAGGGGCTGAAGCACAGGCCATGGAGAAATGCTGTTCACTGGCTTGCTCCCCTGGCCCATGCCCAGCCTGACCTCTTATACAGTACACAACAACCTTCCCAGGGTGGCACCACCCATAGTGGGCTGGGCCCTCCCACATTGCTCAACAATCAAGACAATACTCCACAAATGTGGCCACAGGACAGTCCAATGGAGCCAGTTCCCCAATTGAGGATCCCTCAACCCAGGTGTGTCAAGTTGACACTAAAACTATCCAGCACACCATCGCACCCAGATTATAATTTGGGTTTTTTAATTTTATTTATTTTTTATGTGTATGAGTAGACTGTCTGCATGTAAGTTTGTGCACCCATTTCATGCCATGCTGTGGAGGTCAGAGAAGGTGTCGGATTCCCCTGGAACTGGAGTTATAGATGGTTCTCAGCCACCATGTGGGTGCTGGGGATCGAACCCTGGTCCTCTGCAAGAGCAGTCAGCACTCTTAACTGCTAGGCCTTCTCTCCAGCCCCAGTTTGGGTTTTTTACATTGAGAGTTAGCATTGGGGATGGCACCTGTTGTCTCATTGCCCCCTCAACCTGTGTTGCTAACACTTAAACAAATGATGACATTCCTGGATTAATTGACTGACTGACTGACTGACTGACTGATTGATTAATTGATTGATTGATTGATTGATTGATTATAGCCAGTTGGTTGATTGCATGGTGTTGATTTGATGCTGATTGAAAGGGGTAACTTCCTCCCCAGAGGCTCTGAGTCTGCAGAGGTTGGGGATGTTGGAGCTTCACAGAAAATGCTAACATCTCCTTCAGAGCTGCGTGCGCTGCAGGCAGCTGGGAGTTTGTCAGCAAAGCGGCCTCTCTCCCTATGTTCCTTTATCCGCAGAAGAATAGATGCCATTTAATATGCTTACTGATACTCCAGGGTCGACAGTCACCCTTTCTAACACACCTTGAAAGCTGCTCAAAATGTAGAATTTATTCAAACGAAATGGATTTATCCCTGCATTCAAAAGAAACACTGGCTACACAGACCCACAGATGATGAAGAAAGGAGCGTGCACATACCTACGATGCACACGTACCTACGACGCACTCTTCCTTTTTCTGCCTCAGGAACAGCTCTTTTTCTCTCTTATTAATAAGAAATCCGCTGTAAGCCAGGCATGGTGGCACACGCCTTTAATCCTAGCACTTGGGAGGCAGAGGCAGGCAGATCTTTGTGAGTTCAAGGCCAGCCTGGTCTATAGAGCGAGTTCCAGGATAGCTGGGGCTACAGGGAGACCCTATCTCGAAAAGACAAAAGAGAGAAAGAAAGAAAGAGAGAGAGAGAGAGAGAGAGAGAGAGAGAGAGAGAGAGAGAGAAAGAAAGAAAGAAAGAAAGAAAGAAAGAAAGAAAGAAAGAAAGAAAGAAAGAAAGAAAGAAAGAAAGAAAAGAAAAGAAATCTACTTCTACCAGACTCTAGTGGTGACCTACTCCCGGGACACCCATGATCTCCCTGGGTGCTGTTTCCTTTGAGAAACACCATAGCTTGATGCAGACAGGGCCCAAGGACATGATGGTAGAGGGTGGTCGTGTGCAGAGCCCCAGAGGGAAGAGTCCAGATACCAATTAAAACGTTGGCATGGCTGCAGCCAGTAAAAGTCAGAAACAGAGCCAGAAACAGGACAGAACCTTGATGTAATAGAAAATCTGGGAAAAAAGGGAAGGAGGCAGGGAGTGCCTGAAACTTGAGAAAGATCAGCTTCAGATTAAAAAAGAAAACCCAAAATGGCCATCCACTGGGGAGGGGTGCATTGAACGTACCACCTAAAAATATAAACAGGTTCAAGAAAGGTTTTCATAAAATATTTATAGCAAGGAGGGGCCTTGGGAATTATCTAGTCTGGTGGTTTTAGAAATTTTCTTATGTTAATTTTAGCAACAGAACTTTTTTTTTTAGAGTAAAATTGCAGAGTCTAGGAAGACTGACTGCTCCAGCAGGAACGGGAGCAGGCCGGGCACCCACGGAGCCCCATTCTCCCTCCTCGGACCACACTTTGTTTTCCTAAGGTCTCCAGCCCCCAGGGGAGCGCTATTGAAAGACCCTTCTTTCTTCTTCACCTTCATTCTGCAGAGGTGGTGGGAGAGTGAGCAGCACAGTAGTCCTGGGGGCCATAGCCATGTGTACAAGCCTCAGGCTTCCCTAACAGCCAGCCAGTGTTGTTGCGCGCCTCTGCACCATCTCTGCGGCCAGACTCTCTGGGTGGCTTGAAGGTCCCCAGCCTGCCTCCTGTGGGTATCTTGGCCCCACTACTCACCACCCAGCTTTGTTTCTCTGTCCAGAAGCCTCGGAGTTTGGAAGTGGGATTTGCTACCGGCTGAGTACATCAAGCATTGATCAGGGTGTTTTTGGATATGAGGTAGTTGTCATGTGGGTGTTGGGAACTGAACCCAGGTCTTCTGTAAGAGCAGTCAGTTCTCTTAACTGCTGAGCCATATCTCCAGCAACAATTATCACTATACATATATATATATATCACTATTATATATAGTGTTATATATAATTCCAAGTGCTGGGATTAAAGGGGTGCACCACCAAGCCCTGCGAGCTAATTATCACTATTTTACAAGTGTTTTAAACCAAGGAACAGTTTTGGAGCCAGTCAGTGTCTGACAGAAGCCAAGAGCTCTCTGGATCTCTCTCCCTGAACTCAGTCCACTGACCCAGGTACCAGGTGAGGGGCAAGGTGAGCTCCAGGCCATACAGCAAGAAGCAAGGGTCGCACCCCCTTCTGGTGCTTCTCCCAGCAACCAGGCACTGAAGCTTGGTGAACCAGGGCTTCTGTGGACTCTGCTGCCCTCTAGTGGCTACCTTCAGTGCTCTGCCAGCTGCCAAGCCTATCTGGACATTGGCCACCCACACCATCCTGTTTGTCAAGGGAAGTGGGTGCAGAAGGGCAGTAGATGACCCCTTGCCCAGAACAAATGTCAACCACTGGCCAAAGCAGCCAACAGGGCTGAGCTGGCACTAGGGTAAGGGTGTGACTAGAAGTGGGGCAAAAGCAGAGGTTCAGTCGGGGACAACCTGGGCTCTGTTCAGGTGCCCTGGCTCATGTGTGCGGGTGCTCAAGTGAGCATCTGTGTCTGTGTTCTTGAGAAGGCACATATTGCTGTGTGTTGGGACCACATGCAGGCACCCTAAAAAGGTGAGAAGGAAAACAGAAAATGGGATCCTAGTGTGTACTGTGTACCTGCAAATCTAATCAACACTGAAGTGAGCGTTAGGGGACTATCAAGTTCTTTCAATAGCTATATTTTACAACCACCCACAGCATCTTTGAATACTTTGAAAGCCAAGAGACAGGCGGGAGTGTAAACTGATAGGCTCTTTGGAAAATATTGGGGAGTTCCCACCTGCTCTAGTGAATTCTTTTATCTGTTTTGAGTTTGAGTTCGCTTTTGGTGGGGAGGGGTCTTTTCCAGATAGGGTCTCCCTGTGGCCCCAGCTGTCCTGGAACTCACTCTATAGACCAGGCTGGCCTTGAACTCACAGAGATCCACCTGCCTCTGCCTCCCAAGTGTTGGGATTAAAGGCGTGAACCACCATGACCGGCATGAGTTGGCTTTCTTGTGGCAGTACCACAACGCAGAGCTCATTCTCCGCCTCCTCCCAGCAATCCAGGTGGCTGGTCCAGAACATCTGCCTTATGCAATTCCTCCTTGGACCACCCCTGTGGGTCATCCGGACAGAGCTTGATTGACAGCCCCACTGACCCCCACACTCCATATGACCTGGGAAGCTGTGATCACCCTTCAGGGGCAGCGCGACTGCTGGAACTTGGCCTACCTGCAGCAAACCCCTCAGTTCTCACAGACCTGAGGACACTTATTTGGATAACGCCCTGAGTCCAGTAAAGGCACTAGCCAGGTGTCCTTATGGCCTACTACAGCAGCAGCTGGGATTAGGGTCTTCAAGCTGGAGCCCCCTCAGTGATCAGAAGACACAGGTAGAAATCACTAGAGTAACAGGGCACCCCTGGAGGCCCCACACAGAAAGTTCGTGGAGTGTAGGCAGAGAGAGACAGGGAGATGGGCCCATGCACCTCTGTGAGCCCCACAGGGAGATAGTCTCAGAAGGAGGCTGCACAAGGCAGATGCAGTACATCAGACATATTGAGAAACTAGGAGGGAGTGAAGAATGGGCAACTGGCAGGGGTGAGGGAGTTGAGAAAGTTCAATGTATATTTTATTTATTTATTTATTTATTTATTTATTTATTTATTTATGCATATGAATGTACTGTCTGCATGCAGGTCTGTGCACCCATGTCATGCAATGCCACGGAGGTCAGAAGAGGGTGTCAGTTTCCCCTGGAACTGGAGTTCTCCTGGAATTGGAGTTAAAGATGGTTCTCAGCCGCCATGTGGGTACTGGGGATCGAACCCAGGTCCTCTGCAAGAGCAGTCGGTGCTCTTAACCGCTAGGCTATCTCTCCAGCCCTCAGTGTATATTTTAAATGGATGGCAAGGGGCTAGGGACTGGCCAGTAGGCATGAATCCCTGGATTCAGTCCCCAGCACTTTATAAATCAGGCATGGTGGTGCACACCTGTAATGCCGGTACTTGGAGGGAGGGAAGAAGGAGGATCAGAAGGCCACAGTCATCTTCTGCTGCAGAGCAAGTTTGAAGCCAGCCTGCGCTACATGAGACCCTGTCTAAATAAACAAATAAAGACAGGCACAAGACTGCTTATGGCTCCTTTATTAAGAATGCTCCCAGTTGGGACTGCAAAGATGGTTCAGTGATTAAGAACACTGGCTGCTCTTGCAGAGGACCCAGATTTGGTTCCCAGCACCCACATGGCTGCTCACAACCATCTGTAACTCCAGTTCCAGTTGATCTGATGCCCTCTTCTGGCATCCCTGGGCACTGCGTGCATGTGGTACACATTCACACATGCAGATAATAAAACTCCTACACAGAAAATAAAAACAAATAAATCTTAAAAGAAATAATAGTTCTGTTGCCCCAACTCTGCTCCTAGTGTTCCTAGCTCAGTCTTGGGTTATCTGTTGAGTTCAAGACAGATTTGAGTGGCTGGAGAGATGGCACAGTGGTTAAGAGCACAGGCTACCCTTGCAGAGGATCGGGATTCCATTACCAGCAGCTATATGGAGTCTAACAACTGTCTGTAACTCCAGTTCCAGGGGATTTGACACCCTCTTCTGACCTCCATGGGCATTGCATGACACAGGTGCACTTAAACCTACATGCAGGCAATATACTAATACACATAAAAATTTTAATATAATAAATATTTTAAAACAGTGAGGAAAAGGGGGACAGTATGGGGGGGTGAAAACAGTTCCTGGCATGGCTCTCCAGGAAGAGAAGAAGAAAGCTTATGTAGCCCCGAGAGCAGTGGGAGCTGGGCACTGTCCATATACGCAGCCTGTAGGAGAGAGAGAGAGCCTTTCACACAAGCTATAGGCAAGTAGATGGTGTAATTAGAGCCAAACCAGCTTTTTAAAAATATTTTTTATGGGGCTGGAGGGATGGCCTAGTCGTTAACAGTGCCAACCGCTCTTGCAGAGGACCCGGGTTCAATCCCCAGCACCCACATGGCGGCCGAGAACCATCTGTAACTCCAATTCCAGGAGAATCCAGTTCCAGGGGAAACTGACACCCTCTTCTGACCTCTGAGGCATTGCACAACACAGGTGCACAAACCTACATGCAGATAGTACATTCATACACATAAAAAAATAAATAAGGCCGGACGTGGTGGCACATGCCTTTAATCCTAGCACTTGGGAGGCAGAGGCAGGCGGATCTTTGTGAGTTCAAGGCCAGCCTGGTCTACAGAGTGAGTTCCAGGACAGCTGGAGCTACAGGGAGACCCTGTCTCAAAAAGACCTAAATAAATAAATAAATAAATAAATAAATTTAAAAAATATTTTTTATTAATTTTGTTTTATGTGTATGAGTGTGTTGTAGGTATGTAAGTGCACCTGTGTCTTGCAATGCCCATGGAGGTCAGAAGAGGGCATCGTATGCTCTAAAACTGGAATTACAGTCAGTTGTTAGCCACCTTGTGGGTGATTGAATCCAGGTCCTCTGCAAGAGCAGCCAGTGCTCTTAACCACTGAGCCACTCTCCAGCCCCCAAACCAGCTTTTTTTTTTTTTTAATTAATTTTATTTATTTACGTATGTGTATGAATGTCATGTCTGCATGCAAGTTTGTGCACCGTGTCGTGCAATGCCGCGGAGGTCAGAAGAGGGTGTCGGACTCCCCTGGAACTGGAGTTCTCCAGGAATTGGAGTTTCAGACGGTTCTCAGCCGCCATGTGGGTGCTGGGGAT
>VZQC01013594.1:5213615-5266699 GCA_009823505.1 Rhizomys pruinosus
CTATGTAGACCAGGCTGGCCTTGAACTCACAGAGTTCTGCCTGCTTCTGCCTCCGGAGTGCTGGGATTAAAGGCGTGCGTCACCACTCCTGGCTCAGCTCTTTTTCTTTTTCTTTTTTTTTGGTCTTTTCAAGACAGGGTCTCCCTGTAGCCCCAGCTGTCCTGGAACTCACTCTGTAGACCAGGCTGGCCTTGAACTCACAAAGATCCGCCTGCCTCTGCCTCCCAAGTGCTAGGATCAAAGGCGTGTACCACCATGCCCAGCTCAGCTCTTTTTCTTATACAGCCCAGTCCCACAGTCCACGAATCATACCATGGCTGGACCCTCCCACATCAATTAGCAGTCAAGAAAATGCTGACAGACACGTCCACAGGTCTCATAGAGACGATTTCTCCACTGAGCTTTGCTCTTCCCAATGTGTCCAGCTGACAGCTAACGCTAGCCATCACAGATACAATCTTTCTTTTTTTAAATTTTTTTAAATTTTATTTATTTTTGTATGTGTATGGATGTACTGTCTGCATGTTGTTTTGTGCACCCGTGTCCTGCAATGCCTTGGAGGTCAGAAGAGGGTGTCGGATTCCCCTGGAACTGGGGTTCTCCTGGAATTGGAGTTACAGACAGTTCTCGGCTGCCATGCGGGTGCTGGGGATCGAACCCGGGTCCTCTGCAAGAGCAGGTGCTGCTCTTAACCACTAGGCCATCTCTCCAGCCCCCAGATACAATCTTTCTAGTGGACAACATGGCAATATATATCAGCATTCACACCTCTATATCTTTCCCCACCCCAGGAATCTCACTAAGTACCTGTGATTCCACCATGTAGGAGGATGAAGCTGGAGCATCTCAAGATCCAAGCCAGGCTGGGGTATACGGCCCAAACCCTACCCAAAACAAACCAAACCAAAGCGAAACAGAGGCTAGAAGACAGTTGTTAAGAGCATGGGGGACCTGGGTTTGGTTCCCAGCACCCACATGGTGGTATGCCAACAATTAGGAGGTTGTGGCAGGATTTCCCTCAGTTTAAGACCAGACTAGGGGGCTGGAGAGATGGCTCAGCGGTTAAGAACACTGACTGCTCTTGCGGAGGACCTGGGTTCGATTCCCAGCACCCATGTGGAGATTAAGAGCCATCTTTAACTCCAGTTCTGGGGGAATCTGATGCCCTCTTCTGACCTCCACAGCATTGCAGGACACGGGTGCACAAACCTACATGCAGACAGTACATTCATACACATAAAAAAAATAAAAAAAAGTACCAGACTGGGCTAGAAAGTGAGACTTTGGCCGGGCGTGGTGGTGCATGCCTTTGATCCCAACGCTTGGGAGGCAGAGGCAGGCAGATGTTTGTGAGTTCAAGGCCAGCCTGGTCTACAGAGTGAGTTCCAGGACAGTTGGGGCTACAGGGAGTCCCTGTCTTGAAAAGACCAAAAAAAAAAAATAAAGTGAGACTTTGTATCAAAAAACAGCATTGGGGGGCTGGAGAGATGGCCTAGCGGTTAAGAGCACCTACTGCTCTTATGGAGGACCCAGGTTCAATCCCTAGCAACCACATGGTGGCTGAGAACCGTCTTTAACTCCAGTTCCAGGGGAATCCGACGCCCTCTTCTGACCTCCGTGGCATTGTACAACACAGGTGCACAAACCTACATGCAGACAGTACATTCATACACATAAAAAAATTAAAAAATAAAGTTAATAAAATTAAAAATTAAAAAAAACAGCATTGGAAGAGGAGAAGAAGGAGGAGGAGGAAGAGGAGGAGGAGGAGGAGGAAGAGGAAAAGGAGGAGGAGGAGGAAGAGGAAGAGGAGAAAGAGAAAGAGGAAGAAGGAGAGGAAGAGGAGGAGGAATAATGAGGTTTATTTTTGCTCAGGATTCTGGTGGTTGGAAAGCCTGGAGCCTGGCCTCTACTGAGGGTACCTGGCCACAATACACATAGTAGAGAAATGCAAAGGGAAGCACCTGCTTGCAGAAGGATATCCAGGTGTGAGCAAGGAAGCAGCGCTGGAGAGGGCAGGCCTTACTTCCGGGTCTCACCTACTCTCTTGGGAACGAAACCATTCTTCTCACAGTACCTGCCTGATTCCTGAGAGACAGTGTACATCCATTCCTCAGAGCCTTATGACCCCTTCTAATGGCCTCACGCCCCTGCTCTATTGTCCTGCTTTACAGATAAAATGCCAAGAGAAGATAGCTTCAGTATGTTGGCCATTTTGCAGAAGAGGAAACTGAGATTCAGACAGTTAACAGACCTGTATGTACATAGCAGGCTGCTGAGCGACGAGAGGCCTCAGGACTCAGCCTTTTCTTTAAGGATCTGAAACTTTGTGCTTCTTTTCTACCGCAAATGTACACCATAACCAAGTGGAATCACTCCACACTGCCCAACTTGAGGGTTTGTTTGTTTGTTTGTTTTTGTTTCTCTCAATCTAAGATGATCGATCATGCTACACATGATGTCCAGAGCACAGGCTTCCTGTGGCTGCTTTGTGATATCACAAAACTAGACACAAAAAGGGCTTAAGTACATTTTGTCACGTCCATGTAATGGATTACAGCTGTTAAAAAGTTCTGATATTCACTGAAGCTGGGCGTGGTGGTGCACACCTTTAATCCCAGCACTAGGGAGGCAGAGGCAGGCGGATCTCTGTGAGTTCAAAGCCAGGCTAGTCTAAGATGATTGATGATGCCATAGTGAGTTCCAGGACAGCTAGGACTACAGGGGAAACCTGTCTCAAAAGGACCAAAAAAAAGTTCTTAAATGTATTGACATGAAAGATGTTCACTGTACATGTTTAATGAAGAAATGCAGTGTGCCCTGGGCAGGACAGAGCTGCTGTAAGCACCCAGTGGTGGTCCTCCCACCATCTTGTGCAGATCTGTGCTCTGCTCCAGACAATCACTCAGGGACCCAGTCTCCTTCCATCCTCAACACCTCATCAAAACAGAGCAGAAAAGAAGCCGAATGGGCAATGGAAGGGCCAGTCATTATTTCTGTCCATATTCTGTTAGTGTCCAGAAACTGAACACTGAGCCACACCCAGCCTCAAGCAAGAGGAGACAGGGATGCAGTCAACCCAACAGATGCCTTTGGTGAGCATTGAGCCAGCTTCTCTCATGCAAACTGATATGGACCAGTTAAGCCACTTGCATAAAATGCAGTAAGTATTCACATGGATTTTTTTTTTTGGTCTTTTCGAGACAGGGTCTCTTTGTAGTCCCAGCTGTCCTGGAACTCACTCTGTAGACCAGGATGGCCTTGAACTCACAAAGATCCGCCTGCTTCTGCCTCCCAAGTGCTGGGATTAAAGGGGTGTGCCACCATGCCTGGCGGATTTTTAATAGGAAAAAAAAAAAAAAACAACCTGGAGGGATGCATACTGCACCACCGCTCTGAAAGCTAGCCTTTCCACTTTCTATTTCATATGTCTGTATGGTTTTATTCCTTTTAAAATGATAGACATGTATTTTCCATGAAATTTAACAACTTTAAGTCTATAGCTGATGGCCTAGAGAGATGGCTCAGCAGGTAAGAGCCCTAGCTGCTCTTACAGAGGACCTGGGTTTCATTCCCAGTGCCCACATGGCAGATATCTGTCTGTAACTCCTGTTCCAGGGAATCAGATGCTCTCTGCTCACCTCCACAGGTGCACTTACATACATGTGGCCAAGACACTCATAGACATAAAATAAAAAATAAAATAAAGATCTGTTGCTGAGTGGGTGGCGTATGGTACGCCCTTGTAGCCCCAACTAGCGGGGTCGGGGAGAACTTGAGTTTGAGGCTAGCCTGCACCACATGGCGGGGGGAGGAGAGGGAGAAGAGGGCAAGAGTAGGGACGCAGGGAGTGGCAGAATTGAGATTTGTAAACATTAGTATTTTGCTCTTTTCTTCAGATGTAGAATGGTGTTTAAAATTCCAGGTGCTCAGTAGGGGCGCGGGAGTGCTCAGTGAGACTGTGCTGCCCGCTAATCACTTCCCAGCTCATCAGGCCACTTGCCACATCTACCACCTCAGATGAGGAAATGACAGCACCCAGGCCTCTCACACTGACTGGTAGGCTTCAGCTGTGACTCAAAGAACCCATTTTTCTTCAGGTTCTTTTTAATTGGATTGACATACACATTACTTTACAAAATTACTTCTTGGGGCTGGAGAGATGGCCTAGTGGTTAAGAGCGCCGACCGCTCTTACAGAGGACCCGGGTTCTATCCCCAGCACCCACATGGCGNTAGAAGCTCACTTAGCCACTCTGGCCCAAATCATACCCTTCAAACACCCTCTGTGTATCATCAAACTTTTACTTAGAGACTGAGTATTAATATGTGTAACGTTAAAACAATGATCAATTTTACCTTCTTTAGAAGTTGGTTGAACATATCCAAAACAGATTCAACTTCTTTGAAGAAGCTTTCCAGCATTAAAGACGACCATGTTAGTATCGTGAGTCCTTGCCTCAAGACAGATTCCACCTAAAATAAGCAAAAGGGTAACAGCTTCCATTGTTCACCAGAGTCGGTACAGAAAAAAGCTTTCACTTGTTACTTGGATTTAGTACAAGATAAATTTCCTCCATTATATTTCCCCACTATTATGCTTAATGGAGACAACTTTTTGTTTTAAATCATCTTTTAGCTGTCCAGGACACAGCCATAAATTTCTACAAAGTGCTCATGACTCACGTTTACTTGTTCAAAGGCAACCAAACTTGGACAAGAAATCACTCCACAGGAAGAAAAGAGAGAGAGAGAGAGAGAGAGAGAGAGAGAGAGAGAGAGAGAGAGCAGCGAACCTGAAGTGAGAAAGGAGGTCTGGGCAAGTACAGATTACCTGAGATCAATAATTTATAGAAATAGAAGCTAATTTTAAATCTGCGAAGTTAATATAAACCTTCAGCATCACCAACCTTTTTCATTTTGGGGGTCATCAAGTTGACAAAAATGAAAGGAACCTCCTGGCACAAGTCATCATAGTACTGCAGAAGACCCTGCACAAAAGCAAAATGCCATATTTTACTTTGATTCATTTTAGGAGACCAGTGCCTTATCCATTAGGCCACTGTGCCTTGAGGCTTTAAGTCATTTTAAAGCAATAGTCACGTTTTGATTCATATCAAAAAGGTTTCATCACACCTGTTTCCATGCAGGCCCACCAGGACGAGGGCCTCTCGTTTTCCTTTATGTCAGCTGCCTATATACTTTCTTCGGCTGTCAATCACAGGAGCATTCCCTTTAAATGTGTTAATATTGCTTTCTAGAGTCTTTTTTTTTTTAATCTTTTTGAGACATGGCGTTCATGTAGGCCCAGCTGGGCTGGAACTCACTATATAGACCAGGCTGACCTTGAACCCACAGAGATCCACCCACCTCTGTCGCTGGAGTAAGACACCATGCCTGGCTGATTTTTATCTTTTATATGTGTTACTCTTCTTTCTTGATGTTTCACTGTTTGGAATTGTTCAGATAATTAGCTTTCCATGGTATCTGATATCATACATTTTCCCTTTTGGTTCTTTATTTTCCTTTTCTTTTATTGACTTGTTTGAGAAAAGTAGCCCAGGCTGTTCTTGAATGCCTTCTTAAATCTAAAATAAGTTTAACAACCAGAAGAGACAAGCTCTTTTTTTTTATTTTTTGGTCTTTTTGAGACAAGGTCTCCCTGTAGCCCCGGCTGACCTGGAACTCGCTCTGTAGACCAGGCTAGCCTTGAACTCACAGAGATCTGCCTGCCTCTGCCTACCGAGTACTGGGATTAAAGGTGTGCACCACCACGCATTTTGACTACTCTATGTAAATGAACCACCTGTGTGTCTAATGCCCCCCCCAGGGAAAGAGGAGGGTGTCAGGGTCAGATCCCATGAAACTGGACTTAACAAACTGTTTTTGGCTTCCGTGTGGGTGCTGAGAACCAAATCTGGGTCCTCTGCAAGAGCAGCCAGTGCTCTTGAACTGCTGAGCCATCTGTCTAACCCCTCTATCTTATCTTTCAAGACAGGGTCTCTAATCAAACCTGGAGTTCACTGGTTCAGTGAAACTGATTGGACAGCAAGCTCCGGACATCCTCCTATCTTCTCCTCCTCTGGGTTGTAATTATGGACATGCACTGCTTTGTTTGGCTTTTTAGTGTAGTTACTAGAGATCCAAACTCGGGTCCTTGTGCTTACACAGCAGGCCTTTTACCAACTAAGCCATCTCCCTTGCCCCCTAATATCTTTTAAAGTATTTTATTATTTTTATTTTATGTGCGTGAGGATATTACCTGCATGTAAGTAAGTACATATACCTGTGCCATGCAGTGCCCGTGGAGGTCAAAAGAAAGTGTTGGATCCACTGACTGGAGTTATGGATGGTGGTGGGTGCTGGAAACCGAACCCAGGTCCCCTGCAAGAGCAGCCAGTGCTCTTAACTGCTGAGCCATCTCTCCAGCCCCCTAATATTTTTTGATGTACAAAGGGTTTTTTGTTGTTGTTTTGGTTTGGGTTTTGGTCTTTTTTTGGAGACAGGGTCTCCCTGCAGCCCCAGCCATCCTGGAATTCCCTATGTAGACCAGGCTGGCCTTGAACTCACAGAGATCTGCCTGCCTCTGCCTCCCGAGTGCTGGGATTAAAGGCGTCTGCCACCATGTCTGGTGATATACAAAGTTTTAAACATTTTTATTTTTTTTTTATTTATTTTTTTTATTTCTGTATGTGTATCAATGTACTGTCTGCATGCAGGTCTGTGCACCTGTGTTGTGCAATGCCGCGGAGGTCAGAAGAGGGTCTCGGATTCCCCTGGAGCTGGAGTTCTCCTGGAATTGGAGTTTCAGACGGCTCTCGGCCGCCATGTGGGTGCTGGGGATCTAACCCGGGTCCTCTGTAAGAGCGGTCAGCGCTCTTAACCGCTAGGCCATCTCTCCAGACCCTTAAACATTTTTCATGATATGTTATCACAATTTGTCTTTTTTTGTCTGCCTGCATCTTTGGGTAACATGTCAAAGAAACCATTGCCAAATCCAGTGTCATAAAGCAAACACCCTGTGCTTCCTTTCTAAGAGTTCTACTACTTACATTTAAGACATGGACCCATTCTGAGTTTTTGAAAACGGTGTCCTGTAAGGGTCCACCTTCACAGTTCTGTATGTGGACATTCAGTTTCCACTGCGCCATTCATCGAGAAAAGTGTCTTTTCTCGTTGAATGTTCTTGGTACCCTTGTCAAAAATCATTTAAATGCGAGCTGGGTGTGGTGGCGCACACCTTTAATCCTAGCACTTGGGAGGCAGAGGCAGGCGGATCTTTGTGAGTTCAAGGCCAGCCTGGGCTACAGAGTGAGTTCCAGGGCAGCTGGGGCTACAAGGAGACCCTGTCTTGAAAAGACCAAAAAAAAAAAAAATCATTTAAATGCATATGTGAGGGTTTTATTTTTCTATGTCTCCTCCTCCTCCTCCTCCTCCTCCTCCTCCTCCTCCTCCTCCTCCTCCTCCTCCTCATCCTGTTCGTCTTTCATCTGTGTTGGGAATTAAACCCAGTGCCTCACACATAGCAGGTATGCGGGTTAGCTTTAATTATCAACTTGACCTGGTGGAGAATCACCTGGAAAGGATCTCAATGAGGGATTGTCTAGATGGGGTTGGCCTGTGGGTGTGTCCGTAAGGGATTGTCTTGATTGTGCTAATTGATGTGGCAAGACCCAGCCATTCCCTGGGTTTGTGTCCTGGATGGTTTAAGAGTACTAAATAGGCCGGACGTGGTGGTGCAGGCTTTTAATCCTAGCACTTGGGAGGCAGAGGCAGGCGGATCTTTGTGAGTTCAAGGCCAGCCTGGTCTACAGAGTGAATTCCAGGACAGCTGGGGCTACATGGAGACCCTGTCTCAAAAAAAAAAAAAAGGAGTACTAAATAGCAGGAAAACACTCTTATCCCTGAGCTATAATCCCAGCCTGTTGTCTTTCTTGCAACATCTCATTGTTTGAAGTATTCTAATTTTCTGGGGCTGGAGGGATGGCCTAGCGGTTAAGAGTGCCGACCACTCTTGCAGAGGACCCAGGTTCGATCCCCAGCACCCACATGGCGGCTGAGAACCGTCTGTGACTCCTGTTTGAGGAGAACTCCAGTTCCAGGGGAATCCAAGACCCTCTTCTGACCTCCATGGCATTGCCCGACACGGGTGCGCAGACCTGCATGCAGACAATACATTCATACACATAAAAATAAAAAAAATTAAAAAAAAATTCTAATTTTGTGGTAAGCTTGAAATCAAGAAATGTAATTCCTCCAACTTTGTACTTCTTCAGGATTGTTTGGCTAGTTGGGGGTCAGCTGTGGTTTCTGCCCCCTCCCCCTCCAAGGTTCATAAGTTGGAAGTTTGGTCCGTAGTGTAACGGTCCTCAGTGTAACAGTCTTGAGGTAAGGTAAAACCTTTAAGAGATAGGGTAATTGGGTTTGGAGAGTATCACCCAGGGGAGAGATTAAGGCCCACCTCCCAGGGATCAGAAAGTAGTTGGTGACATCCATAACATCCATGGTAGATAATACTACATACAGGTTATATGAGGTAAGGCTGACCCATGTGTTTAGATTCCTGCTGTGTGATGCCATCTGCTGTGGTTTGGCATGAGACTCTGACCAGTGGGGGTGCCTGAGGTCAGACTCTTCAGCCTCCAGAACCATGAGTCAAAATAAGCCTCTTAGTGTCAGGGATGTAGCTCAATAGTACAGTTTTTGCCTAGCATGCATGAGACTCTGGATTTAATGTCCAATATCACATGAACAAATAACTAGATTTAAATTAAATAAGTATACAGGATATCACCATTGCTCTTGCACCCACCAGAACTTGATGGTAAGATCCTATTATGGAGACACCACACACATTGATCACAGGACATTGGTCATAGTACTGGTAGGTGCTATGCAGGCTCCTGGGGGGGGGGTCATCAATATTCCTACCCAGCTGTGAAATCTATAAACTACAGTAATCATCAGTGTGGTAAGCAATAGTGGCATGAATGTTATGGATACCTCCAACTACTTTCTGATTGGATTTAAGGCCTGTTCCACGAGAAGAAACACATGCCTAGTACTGTTAATCTGGCCAAGAACCCATGATGGATAGCTCACAGGACCCAGGTGTGAATGAACTTACTACTATTTTGGTAAATGGACAGAATATCAAAACTCTAAATTCACATCTCTACCCATAGATTACTGCAGCTCTCAGAACTCATCAGAGAAGTTTCTTTATACTGTAGATGGTTAAGAAAGAAACTCACCACTGGTCAAAGTGCAAAGAGGAAGTGTCAGTGGAATACTCAGCCACAAATGGGACATCTGTATCACTCCTCCTGCCCCCAAGACACTTTCTACTTTGTGTGCATTCCTCAGTTTCCTTCAGAAACATTTCATAGGTATGTTTTTGTTTGGATAGTTCTCGTGTGCTCCAGGCTGACCTCAAACTCTCTATGTACCTGAGAATGAATGACCTTGAATTCTGATCTTCCTGCCTCCACCTTCCACATGCTGGGGTAATAGCGTGTGCTCCATCATGCCTGGCTCAACCTTTGCAGTTTTTCATAGGGAAATCTTTGGCTCTTTGGTTAATTTAATTATTTTGAATATTTTATTTATTATTTTTATTTTATGTGTATGAGTGTTTTACCTGCATGAAAGTATGTGCACCTGTGTCAATGACCCCAGAGGTCAGAAGAGAGCATTGGATCCCCTGGAACTAGAGTTATGGATGATTGTTAGTTGCCATGTGGGTGCTTTGACCTGAACCAGGGTCCTCTTCAAGAGCAGCCAGTGCTCTGAACTGCTGAGCCATCTCTCTGGACCTTTAATTTAATTCTTAAGTTCTTAAGTGTTTTCTTTTCTTTCCTTTATCTTTGTTTATTTATTTATTTATTTATTTATTTATTTATTTATTTATGTCTCCCTGTATTCCTAGCGGGCCTGGAACTCACAGAGATCCACCTACCTCTGCCTCCCAAGTGCTGGGATTAAAGGTGTGGGCCACCACAGTGGGCTCAGTATACACTGACTTTGAGCTAGCCAAAGGAGCACACCTTTCATATAAAAACCAACCAGTCAGAATCCATTACCCCTGGGGTACAGGGAAGTTCACACATGCTTACCTGTGTGAGGCCCTGGGGTCAATTCCTGGAACTACAGCAATGTCACCAAGTCTGTTGCCCAAACCACTTCCTTAAGAAACTCTCACATACCAAGTCAGTATTTCCCCTGATTTAAGCACCACAGGAGCAGGTACCAGGCATCAAGCAAGTAGGGAGCCACCCATGACCTATGGTGCACTGTTATAATTTAAATTATCTGTCCCCATGGCTGCCTTTGTCTTTCCCTGAGAAGCCCAGATAAGTCCCTGCTCCAAGCCCTCCACGGGCTCTTAATCTAGCAGAGGGCTCCTGTTGTGACTTGGCCAGGAGGATTTTCCCCCTTCTCTTGGGAAATGCAATACATCTCCTTTCAGTAGCATTTGCCTCAGTCCCCAATCACCTCTATAAGTTAAAATCCCTAAGGCACAGACAAGATAGTCCAGGGACTTGGGGTGTGGCTTAGGGGTAGTGTACTTATGCTAAGAACAGGACAGATGAAATGGCTCAGTGGATTTTAAGGTGCTTGCCCCCCAAGTCTGACAACCTGAATTCTATCCCCAGAACGACATGATAGAATAGGATGCTGACTCCTATAAGTTGTCCTCTGACCTCCACACACGAGCCGTGGCACACAAGCCCCCCCCACAAACAAACAAAACAAACAAACAAACAATAAAATGTATTTTTTATTTTTTATTTTTTTAATTTTTTTTTTTTTTTTTGTCTTTTTGAGACAGGGTCTCCCTGTGGCCCCAGCTGTCCTGGAACTCACTCTGTAGACCAGGCTGGCTTTGAACTCACAAAGATTCGCCTGCCTCTGCCTCCCAAGTGCTATTTTTTAAAAGTTAAAAAAAATTTTAAGGGGCTGAAGAGATGGCTCAGCTGTCAAGAGCACTGACTGCTCTTGCAGAGGACCTGGGTTTGATTCCCAGCACCCACGTGGTGGCTAAGAACCGTCTTTAACTCCAGTTCCAGGGGAATCCGATGCCCTCTTCTGACCTCCAAGGCATTGCATGACATGGGTACACCAACCTACATGCAGACAGTACACTCATACACATAAAATAATAAATTAAAAAAATTTTTTTAATTAAATTTGGGGGCTGGAGAGATGGCTCAGTGGTTAACAGCACTGACTGCTCTTGCAGAGGACCAGGGTTTGATTCCCAGCACCCACATGGCAGCTAAGAACTGTCTTTAAACCGGGCATGGTGGCACATGCCTTTAATCCTAGTGCTTGGGAGGCAGAGGCAGGTGGATCTCTATGACTTCAAGGCCAGCCTGGTCTACAGTGAGTTTCAGGCCAGCTGGGGCTATAAGGAGACCCTGTCTCAAAAATAAATAAATATTTTATTATTTTTACATGTATGAGTGTATTATGTGCATATATGTGAGTGCACCCATGTTGTGCAATATGTGAGGGTTTTATTTTTCCATGAGTCCCCTGGAACTGGAGTGAAGGGTGGTTCTTAGCAGCCATGTGGGTGCTGGGAATCAAACCTGTGTCCTTTACAAGAGCAGTCAGTGTTCTTAACCTCTCCAGCCCCTAAAAGAAATAAAATTTTAAAATAGCACCTGCATAGGGCTCTCTGAAAAGAGAGAGGGACTATAAAGGCTTCTAGCCACTGTTGGAAGTTCGGGTGAAGAGGCCCTTCAGCTGTGCAGATACAGAGATGGGTGGGGTCTGCCGTCCAATACTCCTGCCCTGGTTTTGCTCTGAGTAGCTGAGTAGCTGCCTTTGCCCTCTGACCTCCACCCTCAAGCCCTCCTGCAGCGGCGCAGTTCTGCGGCGCAGTTCTTAGGCCACTTCTTCACTCTGTCCCCTTGTGTGCAATAATTAGCTTGGGAATGGGTGGGACAAAGAGGCTCCCATTGGACTGAGTTTGAAATTACTGTCAAGAGGGGCTGGAGAGATGGCCTAGCGGTTAAGAGCACTGACCGCTCTTGCAGAGGACCCGGGTTCAATCCCCAGCACCCACATGGTGGCCAAGAACCGTCTGAAACTCCATTCCAGGACAACTCCAGTTCCAGGGGAATCCGACACCCTCTTCTGACCTCTGCGGCATTGCACGACACGGGTGCACAAACCTGCATGCAGACAGTACATTCATACACATACAGAAATAAAAAAAAAATAAATAAAAAAGACCTTGGACCAGATTAAAGGCATGGTGGCGAACGCCTTTAATCCTAGCACTTGGGAGGCAGAGGCAGGCAGATCTTTGTGAGTTCAAGGCCAGCCTGGTCTACAGAGTGAGTTCCAGGACAGCTGGGGCTACAGGGAGACCCTGTCTCAAAAAGATGCCCCCCCCCAAACGACCTTGGACCAATGGTCTCTCATCCATGACCCTGACGGACACCACTGTCTGTTTGCAAAGTACTTTGCTCTTTGCAAATCCTTCGTCATCTGATACAATATAATTTATCACACCAAATTTGAATTTATTCTCAGGAACCTTAACCTTGACTATGCCAATATTCATTCAGTCTGATTTTTCACTCCAGAATTTTGAGCTTGAAATATTGGCCTTTTCAGCTCAGAAGCCTAGAAGACTGGGCGGCCTTGGGAGAATTGGGGATGTGGGCTTCAAGCTTTGTGCATCTTCCCCACTGGTGCGGCTACCAGTGAAGCTGATCAGGACCACTCTGGCCTTGAGCATCCATCCATCAGCTCGAAAAGGGAAATAAACATGTCAATCTTTGGTTTACCTTTGACCCCTAGAGGGCTTGGACTGATGGCTCTGGAAATTTAGCAGCCAACTGTGGTCAGCTCTTAATCACAGAATCAGTGACCCACAAGTGTCTGGGAGGGCGGAGACAGAAATCTCTAGTGGCAGCCACTGCCTTCTTCTTGTCTCTGAACCACTTCCCAATTCTGTCCCCATCACTGGCCTACAGATTTAGAGGGAAGTGGGAAGAAAATGAACCAAGTTACTTTTTTGCTTTGAGAAAAAGACCAAACAAACAAAACTTTTAGCTGGTGTGGTGGTACACCCCTTTAATCCCAGCACTTGGGAGGCAGAGGCAGGCAGATCCCTGTGAGTTCCAGGGCAGTCTGGTCTACATAGTGAGTTTCAGGACAGCTAGCACTACAGGGAGACCTTGTCTCAAAAAGCCCTGGCTGTCCTCAACTCGGAACAAAGACCAAACTGGCCTTGAAGATGTAGAGATCTCCTGCCTCTGCCTCGACTCCTTGCACCCTCTGTTTGCTTTTTAAAGCAAATAGCAAAGTGTGTGTGTGTGTGTGTGTGCGTGTGTGTGTGTGTGTGTGTGCTGGTTGGTTGGGTCTCTTCTACCATGTGGGTCCATTTGTTTTTTTTGGTTTTTTTTTTTTGTCTTTTCAAAACAGGGTCTCCTGTAGCCCCAGCTGTCCTGGAACTCACTCTGTAGACCAGGCTGGCCTTGAACTCACAGAGATCCGCCTGCCTCTGCCTCCCAAGTGCTAGGATTAAAGGCGTGCGCCACCACGCCCGGCCATGTGGGTCCATTTGAATTCAGGTGGCTAGGCACCTTCACCTGCTGTGAGTCATCTGCAGGGCCCTCACCAAGTCAATTTTGTGATACTTATTGAGATTCCATCTTGGCCTAAAGACAGTCAGCAGAGACCCGATTTCCCTGTATCTGACCATCCCTCATGTTGCTGAGATACATTGCTCATTAATACTTGCAATGATATGATTTGACTTCCCATCTGAGCTGTGAGCTTTTGGAGGGAAGAATTAAGTGTATCCTAGCTGGTAGGATATGATATAATGCCTTTGGGGTTCTTTGAATCCCAAAAGAAGAACTTTTTAAAAATTTTTTATTTACTTCTGTATGTGTATAAATGTACTGTCTGCATGTTCTCTCCTGGAATTGGAGCTTCAGACAGTTCTCGGCCGCCATGTGGGTGCTGGGGATCGAACCCGGGTCCTCTGTAAGAGCGGTCGGCGCTGTTAACCGCTAGGCCATCTCTCCAGCCCAGCAAAAGAAGAATTTTTAAAGGGACTCCTTGCCATGCCAAACACTCCCTATTGAGCTCTGTGCTCCGACTGGAGGCTACTTTGAGTGAAGCCAGGAGTTGTGTCCTTGTAAGTTTGAGTCTAGGCTTTGCTTCTAAGGATCAGGGTCCAGACCTAACCAGGGGGCTCCACATAGTGCGGGGGGGAGGGTATCAGTTCCAAGCCTTAGCATGGATTATGGGTCAGCAGAAGCCTTGGAATGGGGGCTGGGGAGAGCAAGGGAATAGTGTTGCTGGGGGTGAGGCAGGAGGTCATTTCCTGGAAGAGAGTCTAGGCTGGGGGCAGGGATGGTGGGGTCATTCCCAGGCTTTGGCATACAGGCCAACTGCTTGACTTTTGGTGAAGCTCTTGTTGAATGTCAGTTCCAGGCTCTGGCTTGCAGAAGATGCTAAACATGGATGATAGGCACAGGGTCGGCATGATGGCACACACCTTTAATCCTAGCACTCAGGAGGCAGATCTCTGAATTTGAGGCCAGCCTGATATACACAGCCAGTTCCAGACCAGCCAGGCTACACGGTGAGACCCTGTGTTAAAACAAAAAACTGAGTTAGGGCAAGGCATGGTGGCACAAGCCTTTAATCCCAGCACTCAGGAGGCAGAGGCAAGATAGATATCTGTGAGTTTGAGACCAACCTGGGTCTAGATCAGCCTGGGCTACAGTGAATTCCTTTTTCAAACAGAACAGAACAGAACAGAACAGAACAGAACAGAACAGAACAGAACAGAACAGAACAGAACAGAACAGAACAGAACAGAACAAAACAAAACAAAACAAATCTGGGTTAGCAGCCTGGTGTGCTCTGCATCTTATTAGTCCAGTGAAATGCAGGAGGACCAGCAGAAAGCACTGGGTCCTGAGTTGCGGGAATCAGTCATAGGTTTGACCTCTATCCCCAAGGATGCTCAGAAGGGGGCGCTGCGTCCCGGGCGGGCGGCTTCGGGCAGCCCCAGACCAGCAGGGGGCGGTGTGGCTCGCACGCGCGGCTCTCCGCGGTTCGCGGCGGCTCCAGGCCCGCAGGGGGCGCTGTGACGCGACCGGCGGGGCGAGCTTCCGGCAGGGGGCGCCGTGGCCCAGGCCCAGGCCCGGCGGGCGAGCGGGCGGCGGCAGCGGGCGCTGCGGCCGGCGGCTCGCTGGGCCGGGAGCGGCTGGTGCGCGGGAGGCGGAGCGGCGGCGCGGCGGCCCGGGCGGGCTGGAGCGCGGTCGGCGAGCGCACGGGCCGCGGCCGCGCGGAGCCCGCCATGCCGGCGCGGGTGTGAGGCGCGGCGAGCCAGGGGCCCCAGCGAGCGGCGGGCGCGCCGGCCTGTCGCCCCGCGGTGGCCCGGCCCGGGCTCGATGAGCAGCGGCCTCGGCCTCCGGCGCAGCCCGGAAATGTCCGGCAAGATCGAGAAAGCAGGTGAGGCGAGCAAGTGGGCAGGCGCGCTCCCGGCCTCGTGCGCCCGGGCCCGGCCACCCGACCCCGGCCTGGCACTGACGCCGCCAGGGCCATCTTGGAGCCGGGCAGGGGGGCCGCGATGGTGGCGGGATCCTGGGCGGGGAGGACTGCAGGGCCCCACTGCCTGGTCCACCGCAAGCTCCGACAATGGCTGGAACCCGGGCGGGGAGGAGGCCCTGCTCCGACCACATGCAGAGGGGCAGGCGCGCTCCAGAGGTGAACGGCAGACCTGCTATAAAATGTGTCACTCCTAATGAGCCTCGAGTTTAAATTTAACCACAAGTGTCCACTTCGGTGGCTTCAAAGGAAAGCAAGCTGGGATGTGCTGGAGCGATTTTCAGGGCGCAGCCAAGTTGTCCTCTGGTATCCAGCCTGGCTCTTGCGAGCTGGGCATGTGGGGAGCCGCTGGGGTTGGGGGACACGGGGATGCGATCTTGATGCAGACCACCTCATCTCTTTCTTTGTGTGTTCCTGGAAATCTTGGGGAGTTGCCTTCCTTTTCTCTGGGGTTTTTCTGTCCAAGGAGTTAGACACTCCAGAGAGTCAATTACTGTCATATATATATATATATATATATATATATACCCACAGCTTAATTAGCCGGCTGGCAGGGCCACCTTACACAGGGCGGATCCCTGGCTGCAAGGTGAGGATGTAGGTTGTGGTTCAGGGCTCGTGTTGGAGGTTGTCATAAAGGGGTTTCCAAATTAGCCAGGATACTATAGAAGGCGTCCTCGAGGAGGCTGCAAAGGTGTACGGTAGCATTGATTTTTTAGAAGTTGGTGTGGACTCGGGGTGCATGGCTGGGTGCATCTTACCTAGTGGTGGACCCAGGAAGCAGTGACTATAACCTTTGCAGCCTGTGCTTGGTCCTTTGTGTTGCTTATTAAAACTTGAAGATTCTCTTGAATTCCCCCCTGCTCCCGTTTGAAGGGTTCTAAGAGGCACAGTGAATTTTTGTAGAGCACTCAGCAAAGGGAGCAGCAGGCTGGGTGTTGATGCCTGGTCTTCTCATGGGAAACCTGGGGTCCCATTCATAGAGAGGGGCTGTTTGGTTTCAGGTGCTGTTTGGGGGTGTTTTTCTCCCTGCCTTCCAGCTCTAGGGCTTTGCCTAGTAATCATGAATCCCTTTCCCTATTCGTGCTGGTCCGGAAATATCTCTGGTTCATCTGTGCGGCATTGCTGGGGAGCTCCTAACAGTGTCCCATCCAGATGACAGTCAGGAAACTTGGATAATTTTTTTTTTTTAATGTGTATGAATGTACTGTCTGCATGCAGGTCTGTGCACCCGTGTCGTGCAATGCCGCGGAGGTCAGAACAGGGCGTCAGATTCCCCTGGGACTGGAGTCAAAGACGGTTCTCAGCCGCCATGTGGGTGCTGGGGATCGAACCCGGGTCCTCTGCAAGAGCAGTCAGTGCTCTTAACCAGTAGGCCGTCTCTCCAGCCTGGATAATTTGTTTAAAGATAACATTAACTGAGTTTCCTTTGGTGTATATTTATCAACAACTTGGAAATCAGGGGAAAGTAAACAGAAATGCAAATGACCTGTCATCTCACAAGCTGCTTTTCACAGCTCAGAATCCCAGGACAGCCCGCTTGATTCTCCACTCCAGTCCCCTTCACCATGGGTCATGCTGGGGTCTTCTCTGGGCACTGCCCTCTGCTGGGGCTCTAGCAGTGCCTGCCTCAGAGAAGTCTGCATGGGGAGCTGGCCCCCTACCTGGACTGCCAGCCCCCATGAATGTGCAGGACAAGCCCTGGTTGTGGGGAGCTCCTGAAGGGGACCTTTCACTAGGCTGTGGTGTGAAAGTCAGGCTGTCTTGGAGGAGGTAGAGATGGTGGGCAGAGCGCTGCAGAAAGAATTAGCACATTTGGGGGAAAGCAGCCCACGGTGGGAGAGACCTGAGGCTGTCAAGGGCTGCCCTTCACCTGGGTGTTGGTGATCACAGATGAGGGGCAGGATGTCCTTGCAAAAGCTCCTTTGCTGTGGAAGATTGGGGTGTGTCCAGAATGGGGGCTCACGCTCCTGGGCTTCAGAAGGTCATCCTGGGTGAATTTGGTGTGCATCTCCACCAGAGTTCCTGGTTTCTGGTGGAGTTGCAAAGTGGACCTGCGGTGAAGCATGAGCAGCTGCTGTTTGACTGAAGGAGAGGCCTTTCGGCCATGTGACAAGTCTCCAGTAATTATGGAGCCCACACCCAGTAAATAATTGTTGCTTCTGGGATTTAAAGCAACACAAGTGTTTCCAAGATGTATATGTGGGCTCATCGGTCTGAAAGCCGAAGGACCAGTGTTTTTTCCTCTCAAGACTTAGGGGATTCAGGGGTTGTGGAGTGTGCAGGAAGCCCCTCAGCATGCCCTCACACCCCGCCCTGGTCCGTTCCCTGTGAGCAGCAGGCAGGCCCTTACCTCTGGGCAGAGCTTCCTACCCTGTGACCTATTTCTGTTCTCACTCGTCCAGCAGCCCCGCTGTGGCCGTCATCAGAGGTCACACCACTTCATGAGGACACAGGAAAGCAGCCTTCATTCATCTGCCTTAAGTGCCCACGGAGGATCCAGTCTTGAACTGATCAGACTGGTGGGCTGGCTGCAGCTGTTAGTCAGGAGGAAGGTTGGGGTGGGGGCGTATCCCAGATTGTGCTGGGGTCAGGGGCTGAAGGTAGTTCTTTCTGGGAACCCAGAGGGGCTTTTCTGCAAAACCATTGGGCCCCGAGGAGCGAGCTGGGAGCCTAGAACACTTTCAGGAACACATGAGTGTGGTTCTGGTTGTGTAAGTGGGTGTGGCACTCCTATGTGCTCATGTCTCTTCCAGCAAAGACACAGTGAGGAGAGCTGATGCCCTCGAATCTGTGGAGCTTCAGGCCAGACTGGTAGCTGGCAGCTGGCTTTAGCCACTGATCCACATGTGTTCCTAGAGCTGCTGGTCAGTAGTTACAAGTCAAGACATTGCTCAGAGAGCTCAGGTTCCTGGGCCTCTTGAAAAACGAGAGTCTGGTAACTCAGCCCTTCTTGTATTTGCTGGGCACCTACGGTTGGGAAGGAAGCAGGTAGTAGCTGTCTATGTGGAGTCCCCGCCCGTCGCCGTCAACATCACTGAGCATTGGCCGCTGGACTGTTGACGTTTTCGTCTGCAACTGGCAAAGACAATTCACATCTGTCTGCTTGTGCCATCTGGACTTTGACTCTTTGCCCCATTCCTGTGTCGATTAGCTTCCCTTCACCCCATACTGCCCTGCCCTGCCCTGCCCTGCCCTGCCAGGCCCCATGTATGGCACTGGGGATCTAGTGAGGAACTTGACAGACATGAGGATGGCATCTACCTGTCTTGGGTGTAGAGCTGGAGAAGTTACAGGATTGGACTGAAGGTGCCAGTGGTGGCTGTAACCTGCTGCTGTAACAAATGGAGGTTTCAGGGGCTGTGTGTAGGGAATGGAGTTGGCTGGCCCAGCAGGGGGGCAGGAAGTTACCTGCTGGGGGACAGCCTGCACCAGCTCTGTACTAGAAGAGGGAATGGTGGTGGTGGTGGTGTGTGTGGTATGTGTAGTATGTGTAATGCATTTGTTGTCTGTATACATAGTGTGTGTGAATTGCGTGTGGTGTGTACAGTGTGTGTGTGTGTTGTGTCTCTGTCTCCTACTCTTTCCTCCCTCTCTGTGCACCTAGCTAAACCACAGTCTTACCTATGAACGTCATTTACAGAGCTCTCTGGCCAGTGCTAGCACCCTGGGGCCCCAGTGCAGTTGGCTGGGGCTAGTGGCATGGCACAGGCTCATCCATCACTCTCATAGAATAAACATGGGATCTCAAAGTCCACAAGCTGTGATTTTCAAATGTTTACAGATGCTTTTGTTACAAATGGAAAGGAAATTTATAAGGGTGTGTTCTTAGTTACTTGTTATTTTGTATCTTTTGGAACAGAAGAGGAAAGTCAAACCTTTGGGGGGCCTGAGGGCCTCTTAGATGGGCAATCTCTGTATTTGGCCTTTCCTACACCTCAGTTTGTACTCCCTTTCCGGGAGTCAGGGCTCTTTGTGGTTAGTGTTTGAAGACCTGTGTGTTCCTCCGACACTGGCTTGTCCATTCAGTGCTCTTGGAGTTCCCCATTGCCAGATACCCTGTGATGTCCCATGGTGTCGGGGAACCAGTGGGAACCAGGTCTTCTTCCCAAGGTGGCAGGCCGGTGGCAATAGCAAGCCAACCTTGACCACTTCCCCAGCTCCCTGTGGTGTTCGGAAGGAAGCTTCACAGACTCGGTCCTTTCACTTCAGCTTTGTGCCTGCCCCGGGGGCAGGGGCCGAGTATCTCTAGCCTGCACCTGTGGGCAGCTGGGGCCCAGGGTAAAGTGGTTGCTTGTGTAAGATCACAGGCTTAGGAAGTGAAATGGAGAACTGGGCCTTCTCTGACTGTGCAGAGTACAGCATAGACTACATCCAGAGCCTTGCTGTAGGACACTGTCTACCGGAGTTCTGGTTCACTCTCTACATTTCTTTTCTGATCTTTTCAGGGGGAAACTTCAACAAAGTACCTATTTCATTAGGCTAGACCCAAGCTACCAGAGATGTGTGTAATACTAACAATGTTAGCAATACTATAAGGAGGAATACAGAAACCGTACTCAATGTAATTAAATGTGCAAAAAAAAAAAAAAAAAAACCCACAACCACAGCAACCCCAACTGTTTCCTGGTCTCCTGAGCAGCTGTTGGCAGAGGCGGTTTGAATGGGATTCCTTGTAGCCAGGAGACCCAGTAGGCTTGGAAAGATGAGTCATGCACAAGCTTGCAGAAAAATTATTTCCCAAATCAGCCCAGATTGCAGCTCCTCCTCTGTGCCAGGCTGGGGCTTACCTCAGCCTGAGATGTGTTGCCTGTTGCCATAGTAAAATGACACAGTGGAAAAGAGGAGAGGCCTGGCAATGGTGCCCGCCACACCCCTGGGACCCCCGCCTTGCTTTTGGGACAGGTGTTCCATCAATAGTTACCCACCTCACCCCAGAGGCTGTGAGATGGGTAAGTAAGAACCCACAGCCTGTGAGTGACCTAGGGATCCGTCAGCCAGGAGGCTGGCCATCTTGGTTTCTGGTCATTTGAGGTCGTCTGAAGCTTGATGTGTCCTTGGGCGACTCTTTCTTTTCTTGGGGGCCTCATTTTCCCATCAGACCTAGGGGTGGGACTCTGGAATCAGTGCTTCCCTGACTGCTTTCTAAGGCAGCAGGACCCTTCTTCCTAAGAAGGCTGTTGCAGATGGCTGGGGGTGTAGCTCGGTGGCAGACCCTGTCTGTCGTCTGCTTGAGATTGTGGGTTGATCCCAGCACAGAAACCACAGCTAGTGGGGAAGCCGCTTTGAGTTCAGCTCTTGCTCATCTGTGGCCCCTCCGCCAACACAGGGTGACAACCCACTTACTGGTTATCCTGACAGCTATCTCCTCACTTGAGTGAGATGATACTGTTTAACTCACTCAGAATCCAAAGTCCAGTTTCCTGTCTACAAACTAACAATAACCAGTGCCTTAAATAGGTCCGAGCTCCTGCGTAGTGTGGTCGTCTGCCATAGTGTGGTCGTCTGCCCCGGGGTAGCTACCACCCCGCCTAGCACACAGTAGGCTCCCCATACATACTCCTAGAAGTATGAATGAGACTGGGCTGTGTGTGGCTCAGCAGGACAGGTGCTTGCTCAGTGTACACAAAGCCAGGAGTTGGATTTGATCCCCAACACTCCCAATCAGAACAAAAAGACAGAAAAAGAAGGAGTAACCTTGGTTACTGTTACCAAAGTGAATTTAGGTTTCTGATCTCAAGGCTTTGATTGATATCTTTAATCTTTTCTTTCTTTCCTGGGTATCAAACTACTCTAATGTGGGGTGCCCAGTATATTAGGGCCTCTGTGTCAACCATGTACATTGATCAGTGTTTTTTTATGGTCCTCTGAAAGACGATGACAAAACAGCACACATACTCCCCAGCCCAGTGTGGCAACATGCCCCTGTATCTCCACCTACTGGGAGGCTGAGGCAGGAGGATCTCTGGACCCTAGGAGTTTGAGACCACCCAGGCAATATAGTGAGGCCTCATTTAAATGGAGGGGCGTCAGTGTAGCTCAGTGGTAGAGTACATGCTCGGTATACACAAGACTCCAGATTCAGTCCCCACAGTGCCAAGAGGAAGGTCAGATTCCCAGTGCTGTAGGTCTGGGCGACCAAATCATCCCCCCACCCCCATCCCCGCCCCAGCTCTGATAGGATGGATGCTTCTGATCATGCGTACTCCAACCTCCATTTTAATCACTGCTTGGTTTGGACAGGAACAAGAGCTCTTGGGCAGAACACACCCTTCATAGAGCAGTTACCACTGTACCAGGCATTTACTCAGCAGTGGGGCTGCCAGCCCTGTGCAGCCTGGCCCAGCAGCATTGGGAGAGGTGTCAGTCACTGCTTGTTAAGCATTTCAGCTGGCCGTGGAGCATTCTTTGAGCAGCTCCATGCCCATTACCTCTTCTCACGGTTGGCTATGGGTACCTGCTGTCTTTGGGCAGGGTGGACTTGGCTTCCCCTTCTGTTTATGCCATGGGACCCAGGTGTGTCTCTGGTGAGCTGAGAGACTGTCTTGAGCAGAGTAGAAATCTTGGGTCCAAAGGCAATTCCTCTTTCTGCTCCTTTCCTTCCTGGCTGAGGTTGGAAAAGAACACGAGCCAGTCTTGCCTGCTGCATCCTAAACATGTTTCTGCCCCTGTCACTAGCCCGTTGTGCCTGTGAGCCCCTGATGAACTCTCTTTATTTTCTCTCTCTGCTGGAACCACCGTCATTTCACTACAAATGAAGTTTTATATCAGAACTCTGACGCATTTTAAAAGCCTAGAAACAGGGTCTACTGGCCAGGAGCAAGGGCCTATTTTAGTAGCTACTGTATAGTTTTTAAAGTGTGTGTCGGGGCTGGAGAGATGGCCTAGTGGTTAAGAGCACCGACTGCTCTTGCAGAGGACCCGGGTTCGATCCCCAGCGCCCACATGGCGGCTGAGAACCGCCTGTAACTCCAATTCCAGGAGAACTCCAGTTCCAAGGGAATCCGACACCCTCTTCTGACCTCTGCGGCATTGCACGACACGGGTGCACAGACCTACATGCAGACAGTAAGCATTCATACACATAAAAAAAAAAAGTGTGTGTCATTGGTGTGACCTGGCAGGTGTGGCTCCCAGGCACACACTGCTCTGTTCAAAACTGAGCAGGATGGGGCCCACAAGAGGCTCCAAGGGTAAAGGCCGTATTGCCAAGTCTGATGACCTGAGATTCATCCCCAGGTCCCACGGTGGAGAGAGCCGACTCCTACAAGTTATGCTCTGACCTCCATCTCCATCCCCTAAATAAATGTAATAAAAATAAACTGGAGCAGGAGTGTGCTGCTGCAGTGTCCTGGGAGGAGGAGGGTGTGGAACGAGGGAGGACAGCTGAAGCCCTGTGGCCTGCTGGCGTCACGTTGCCACTTCGCTGACCCAGAGCAAACAAACAAAACCCCTGGTTGGAAACAGTGTGGTATTTATTAGCTGGTTATGGATAACCCCATGGGCCTGTCTGCCTTCAAGTGGCTGGTTGTGAACAGATAGATGGATGATTGTGTAGGGGCCTTGGAGGCGGCGCCTCTCACCCCCTCCTTTTTAAAGTAAAAATAATAGTAGCAGCTAACCGTCCCCAGGCTCTTACCACGTGCTAGTACCAGGCTCTGCATTCCACACGTGTGACTTAATCCTTGTGACAGAGCAGAGGTAGCATACTGTTCTACAAGGAGGGTACTAAGCAACAGGCTGTTCTCGGAGATCTGGAGCAGCTAAGATGTGCGTGGTTGGGCCTGAGTGGGGCAGAGGTAGGACGAGGCCCACAGGCATGTACACCACTCACCAGTCTCTTAGCTCTGTGACAGGTCAGAGTGGGCTTGCAGGTTTCCAGGCGCTCCTCCACTGGGAGGGGGCTGCTGTAGTGCCAGTGACCCCAGTGGAGCAGTGCTTGGGAGGGCTGCCTCTCCCTGGCTCTCCTGCCAGAGGACCAGGCTCAGGAAGAGCAACTGGTGCTTTCATTGTAACGGTGTGGGGAAGAGCCCAGCCCGAAAGGGCTTTTCTGGGATCCAAGCCTGTCCTGAGTGTGCAGGCTTTACCATTGAGCTACCTAGCCCCTAAGAGCACCTCCCTCCTTCTCCCTCCCCTCCTTTTTCCCTCCCTCCCTCCTTCCATCTTTCCCTGGTCTTGAGACAGGGCTATATGTCCTAGACAGGCAGTTTGAACTCACTGTGTAGCCCAGGCTGACCTCCAGCACCCAGTAATCCTCTTGCCTGAGGCTTCTGAGTGCTAGGATCTCTGGTGTTCACCTCCGTGCAGTGCTTCCAGGCCCTCCTAATGCCAGCTGCAAGTCTGGTCTGCAGTGTTTGGGGGTGGGGCAGACAGTTACTTTGCTGATGATGGCTTCTTTTTGTTATTGTTCATGTAGCCCAGGCTAGTCTCAAACTCGATATATTGCTAAGACCAGCCTTGAACTCCCGATCCTCCTGTCTCCCAAGTATGAGGATTCTAGGAGTTGCTGCCACACTGGGCTTGCCGATGGTTTTCCAGCTAGGCTGGCAGCTAGCAAGGCCAGGGATCCCTCTGTCTGTCCGCACACAGGAGGCTTGTCCCCTCAGCCACACCTCACTTTCGCCTGGATGCTGGGGATGCAAACTTGAGTCCTCGTTCTTGTGCAGAATGTTCCTCACCATTGGGCCATCTCTCCAGCCCTGTAGATGTTTTCAACATGACTAGATGTGGCTTGGCAGTAACTGTGCCAGTGTGGAAGGTGGCTGAGGGGACAGAGTTTACTAAGGGGTCCTACGTATATGCTGCTGGGAGCTTCGCCTTCAGAGATGCACTTGACTCACTTCTCTTCCGGCAGAGAGGAAAGGCAGGTGTTGGGCCCATTTGACGGGTGAAGCAGTGGCAGGGAAGAGACTGGCTGGGTAGCGCTGAGGGAACCTTCGTCCGGGACTGCTCTGCCGAGTGACAGGGGTGGCCTGGAGGCATCACTCTTGTCAGTGCTCGGACCTGACTTAGCTTGGGACTCCCCTGGGACTTTCCAGCATCTCTACAGGACTATGACCCTGCCTGCACATCTGCACAGCAGCCTCTTGTTCTCAGGTGCAGAAAGGCAGCTTGGGAGCGACCTTCCATGGATGGCATAGGCTCCACCCAGCACCAGTGAGTGTCACGGAGTGCTCAGCGGCCTGTCCATGGGAAGCCAGCCAGGGACCAATGCCTGTGCTGCATGCAGGAGACTGGGTCTCCCCTTTCACAAGCTCCTCTGCATGAGAGGCAGTGTGCACCTGCAGGGGCTGCAAGGAGATGGCCCTGGCTCAGCCTACTCACTTGTCTAGTGACACAGACTGGCTGAGCAGGCCCAGAGCTGAGGTTTTCTGTCAGCACTTCATTTGGTGGTTGTGGGATCTTCCTTTGCTAAGCCAGTCTTCCTCGTGGCATGAAGAGAAGAATCAGAGTCCCCGGAGTGTTCCAGCTGAGTCCTGACAGTGAGAGATGTTCTGTGAACATTAGCCTTGTTCATACCTAAGGGCCCTCCTGTCCTAAAATGGTGATATGGTAAATAAAGTTCAGACCTTAGCACACAGTGCAAAGGGAGACTTCTGGCTATGGAGATGCTGTGGAGTCTCTGGCTGGGGATGGAACCCTGGCGTCACATAAACTGAGCACTCAACTGCTGAGCCACACCCTAGCCCTCTTCCCTGAGCCTCTGGAGAAGCTGAATGCAAGGGGCCAGTTGCTGGAGGTGGTGGTAGTTGGGCTAAGCCATGAAGACACCCACAGGAAGAGTGGGGTCTCTCTTCAGCTGCTGCTCCTGTGCCCTGCTGCTGGGGAGCAAGGAGCCCTGGCTTTATTGCTTTTGGTCTAAGAAGGCATGAGCTAGAGCAGGCGGGGCTCAGACAGCAGCAGGCGGGGCTCAGACAGCAGCAGGCGGGGCTCAGACAGCAGCAGGCGGGGCTCAGACAGCAGCAGGCGGGGCTCAGACAGCAGCAGGCGTGTTCTCACTCCCTCCGGGGGTGACCTCGGGATTAACTACCATCCATGGCAGCTCTGGAGGTGTCCTGGTCGCACTGTGTGGCTTCTGTTCTGTTAAAACACCAGCAGCCGGTCCAGGTCTTCTTGGACAGGTGCTACACACTGTAGAGTGCAGTGGCAGGGCGCTTCCCCTACTCTGCTTTCCTCCCCTGCTTTCCACCTTTCCCAGCTACGGGAACTCAGGCATCCTGCTCTCCTGCTCTGCGACCTCCCTGCCTGGCTCCCCTGGGCCCCCCCGCCCCCACCACCTGGTAACTAGCGTGTGTGCACCCCAAGCCACTGACATGAAGCACCGCTTGCTGGCTGCCCAGAAACTGGAGCTGTTCAAAGCTTTTTCTCTGTTTAATCATGTGGTCCTGGAGTTGTAGGACCTCTCACTTAATTAGCATAACCACAGCAATTTGTGTTTCTGCCTGGGCCTGTCCAGAGCGGCTTGCAGATATTCTCTGAGCTCATCACAAAGCCAAAGACCAGGATCAAAAGCATGCTTTTCTCCATGGTCTGTCCCTGTTTTTTTTTTTTCAGTTTACAGGGAGCCTTCCCTCCTAATTACCTAAGCAAGAAAGTCTGGAGATGTTGTTTTTATGTTGGAAGGGTAGGAGCCGAGCCTGGGTCTTACACCGCACTCCTGCCCTGGGCTGCAGGGGCAGAGTTCCCTGGCCCAGCTTAGGATGAACTCCTTCTGCTAAGGAAATGACATGGACTGAGGTCATCCCAGGAGCACTGGGGGCAGGAGGTCACCAGCAAGGCTTAGAGCTGAGGCCTCTTCAGCAGTGTTGAGAGAACAGGCCCAGCACTGCTGGCACTGGGCCCTCTGTCCCCATGGGAAGTGCGTTCGTGAGGGTCTGATGGAGCATGCGAGTGGTCGGTCACTGACACATGTGTGTTCCTACCAACCATGAGTCTCCCCTGCTGTGTGTGACACTCTGAGTCTGGACTCTGAAACCACCAGGACTTAGTTTCCTAAGGCCCAGGTGAATCATCAGGGAAGCCCAAATCAATCCTAGTTCAGCCTGGTCTGGGTTCAGGTGACAGCAGTAACTGTGCATCCCTGAGTCATGAGCAGTGCCAGGCCTGTGTGGCCACGGGGACTTACCCTCTCCCAAGTGAGATTGGTTTGAAGTGACACAGTCAGCCTCTGGGGTGGGGGAACAAGGCTATGAGGTAGATTTGTTTAATCCCTGCCACAGGCATAATGCCCACACCTCCATTCCCCAAGGAGAATAGTCAGACTTCACTTCTCCAGCTTCAGGGACTGCCGTCTTTTTTCTGTCTGTCTATATGGAAATGTGGCGGCATGGCCTGTGACTGTAAAGGTTGACTTCTTAACTCTGCACTGCCTTTGACATTCAAGTTACTGTGTTTATCTCAACTCATTCCTTTTTTTTTTTTTCTTTTGTTTTTTTTGATATTTTTGAGACAGAGTCTCCCTGTAGCCCCAGCTGGCCTGGAACTCACTTTGTAGCCCAGACTGGCCTTGAACTCAGAGATCTGCATGCCTCCGCCTCCCTAGTGCAGGTATTAAAGGCATGTGCACCACGCCCAGCTTTCAACTCATTCCTTTTTATTGCTGAGTAGTATTCCAGTATATGGCTGAGTTGGTCATCTTCCTGAGAATTTTACTTTGGTTAGCCATCTAGTTGCTTCCTAG
Source organism: Rhizomys pruinosus (assembly GCA_009823505.1). Lineage (NCBI taxonomy): Eukaryota > Metazoa > Chordata > Mammalia > Rodentia > Spalacidae > Rhizomys > Rhizomys pruinosus. Next base: position 5,240,883 of record VZQC01013594.1, read on the forward strand.
GAATAGAAACAAAAATGTCAGGGAACAACAAAAATAACCTAATTTTTTAAATAGACAAAAGACTCAAATAGACATTTCTCAAAAAAAAAAGCAACCCTATGCAAATGCTCAGTAAGCTTATGAGTATGCACAGAAAGATGAGATATCAAAACCAGCACGAGAGTCTACCCCACAGTGAGAGTGGACCCCCCACACACAGCAAGAATGAACCACACAGCAAGAGCGTACCCACATGCATCGAGAGTGCACCCACACACACAGCAAGAGTGCACCACATAAGCATGGCCACTTTCAGAACACTGGGAACATGGATGTGGAGAACAGGATGTGGAGCCCTGGGATTGGCGGGACTGTGAAAGGAACTGTGCAGATGGCGCAGTGATTCCTCATAGCAAGTCTGCGTGTGCATGTGGCCAGAGGGCACTGAAAGCAAGGCCCGCCTTCCTAGCAGCCTTAGTCACAGTCATCAAAAGGTAGATGTCAGCAGGACATCCTCTCCTGGGTGAGTAAACGAAGTGGCTAGTCTGTGGAATATTAGCCTGAAAGAAGAACATTCTGATGTACACACGTGCTGGCAAACCTGAGGACACTGTACCAGGTGAAATGAGAGAGACAGCAGCAAGCATGGGATGGGCTCACTTTTAGGAGAACTTAGAGTGGTAAGAATCAGAGAGTAGAGTGGTGCAGGGGCTGTGAGAGGGAAGAGCGCAGCGTTAGGGTTTCCCAGGGACGGCTTGGGTTCTAATACAGTAGCAGTGGTGGTGGGGACCCAGTGAGTGGATGCTAGTTACTATCTGAACAGTCACAGTGGTTCGGGTGGTATTGCTTGCTTTTATTTTTTAATATTTTATGTATACGGGTGTATTGCCTGCATGTATGTGAGTGCACCGGGTTGTGAAATGCCATGGAGGTCAGAAGAGGGCATCGGGTCCCCTGGAACTGGAGTTACAGATAGTTGTTAGCTGCTGTGTGTGTGTGTGTGTTGGGAATTGAACCTGGGTCCTCTGTAAGAGCAGTCAGTGCTCTAACTGCTGAGCCATCTCTCCAGCCCTTTGTCAGCATTTTTTACAGAAGCGTATTATTTAATCTTATACTGTCCTTATACCATAAATTATATCAGAACAGTTTTAAAGCAGTGATGTGTGATGGCTGTCTTTAGGCATCTGTGACTGGGTGATAGGCAGCACCTGACCTGGGAAGGCTCTGAAGGGACAATAAGCTCCTGACTGAGCGCACCCCCGCCTCTTGGCACAGTGGCTCCTGTGATTGGGTGTGGCCCTTGAGGGACCTGTGTGGTCAGGAAGCTCTTATGCCAGAGCAGATACTGCCCACTGGGTATGGATTGTGCCATGTGTCTGGGCGCCTTAAGCCCTGCTGGGCCTCTTTTAGCCTTCCCAACCCCCCAGGGATTGTCTAGGCCTTAGTCAAGCAGCATTCCTATCCTGTGTCTATCAATCAGAGGAAGAATGGCTGAGGGTAGTCCAGGGGTCCAACGTTGTAGCTGGGCTGCATGCTGGGGGCCTTGCAACCTGGCCCAAGGTGCTCAGTGCTGCCAGTTAGTGAAGCCTTGGCTTCTGAGGGCTTCCAGTCTCAGCCCTTTTTCTGACTGGCAGCCAAGGTGGCCGGGACTCCACGCCTTTGGCAGGATTTCAAGCTATTGGCCACACTCCAGAAAGTATCACTGGCTCCAAGGAACAGCAGACGGAAGATCTAGGCAGAAGCAAGGCCAAGGCTTCCTCAGAATTCTGCAGCCGCAGCCTGTTGGAGGACTGCAGCCGCAGCCTGTTGGAGAACTGGTGCCTCTCTGTGCATGGCATCTCTGGGCCATGAGTATCAACAAGTCCCCATGGATCCAGACTAGGTGATAACCAATTACTGTGCTGACATTAATACACCAACGAATGTAAGATTTCATATTGATTTCCAAGTAGTTCTGAGGACACAAATATTTGCCAGATTGGATTATACAACAGCATGCCTTAAAAAAAATTTTTTTTTAAAAGACAGCATGCCTTGATTCTGGTTAAGCTGTGTGGAAATGTGTGTATCCAGGGGTACAGCCTTCCCCTGCCTGTTTCCCAGGCCCCTGCTCTGGGCAAGAGGAGTTCTGACCACAGCCCAAAGCAAAGCTCCCTGCATCCAACCCCAGCCCTCCCCTCCACAAAGCTCAGTCCTTTTTTGCTTGTTTGTTTTAGGCGGGGGTCTTGCTTTGTAGTCCATGGTGGCCTTGAACTCATGAGCCTCCTGTTTCAGCTTCTCAGGTGTTGGAATTACAGGCAGGCAGCACTGTCCCTGCTAAGACAGCCTTTGGTTCAAGAGTTGGGCTCTGAATCTTGGCTTGTGAATGTCCTTCTGTTCTGGCCTCAGACTGAAGAAAATCACCGTGAGAGCCCTGCTCTCGTGGATAGAAGGGGTGTTAGCTGCTCTTGGCCTGCTCCTTCCCTCCACCCCAGCAGCCTGAGGCAAGTAGAAAACACTGAGGGCGTGGCCTCCCATCACAGCTGAGTTCACTCATCTTTTCATCACCGAGGGGCTGAATTGAAAAGCTGTTTCAGAAATAGGACCAGTTCCAACACAGGATTATGTCCAGAGAGTCCTCAGGAGGGTCTGTGGAATCTGAATTGGTTCTGCTCTCGCTGTGAACCCCTGACACCTCATGCACCCCATTCACTCACGGCAGGAGAGCATCAAAGTCTGGGAGAGTTGACTGTAAGCAACTATACCTGGAGACACAGCTGGAGCATGCGTCCTCTTCATAGCTGGCCAGGCATAGTCTCATGTTCTTGGAATGGATGGAGAGGATACTAGTATTGTGTCAGTTTAAGTCTCTTTAAAAACATTTTTAATTATGTTTATTTATTGGTGTGTGTGCATATGCATTTGTGTGTGTGTGTGTGTGTGTGCGTGTGCATGCACATTGGAAGTCTGAGGACAACTTGAGGGAACTGATCCTCCTACCATGTAGGGCTCAAGGATTGAATTCAGATCCTCAGACTTGGTGATAAATAGTTGGTTTTGGTTTTTGATTTTTTTTTTTTTGACAAGTAGTTTTTTTACCCAACTGAGCCATCTCACCAGCCCTCAGTTAAAGTCTTAATAAAGAATATTAGGGGCTGGTGAGATGGGTTGGCAGTTAAGAGCACTTACTGTTCTTGCAGAGGATCTTGGTTCAGTTTCCAGCACCCATATGTCCATAACTCCAGTTCTAGAGGATCCAATGCCCTCTTCAGTCCTACATGGGCATTGCAGGGCATGGGTGCACTTATATACATACATGCAGGTGGTACACTCTTACACATAAAATAAAAGTAAGTAAAAACAATATTGTAAAACCAATTCCATAGGGACAGTACTCTGGGTTAAGCTGGACAAGGTTTTGAAATTTTTTCCTGTCTCTAGAGACAGGAACTTGGATAGAATTTGAGGGAGAAGTTTCATTTTTCTGACAGTGATGTATTTGGAATTGAAAGAAAAGTAGAAGAGTAAGTGGAAGCTTCATGTTGGTGAAAGATGGTAACTGGCAGGCTGTTGTGTCAGCTGAGCCATTGGGCCCTTTGGGGCCCTGAGAACTTTCCAGGTGTCTTGGATGCTGCCTCCTTCCCCAGGAGTTCAGACTTCCCCACCTGTAGGTTGCTGGACTAGGGCTGAGACTGGCTGGGGATGGTCACACCCTTTAACCACTGTCCTGTGGAGCTGGATAGGATGGGAACCTGGGGAGGGTCACACCCTATAACCAGCATCCTGTGGAGCAGATGGGAAGGGACCTGGGGGTCCAACCTGAGTGGTGAGAAGTTGTCCCTGGAACAGCAGTAATGGCAACACATGTAGATCCTCTTCCAACAACCCTGCCAGGAAGCACAACACGCTGCGGCCCTGAGGGTTCGGCCTCCTGGCACACGGGAGAGCTAAGTAGAAGCCCTGGTCAGCACCGAGTCAAGTCCTGGTAATGTGGAGCAAGAAGTAGCTTTAAAGCATTCAGGAGGAGATAGTGCACTTTGAAGACAATTCTGCAGCGTAAGCAGGAATGAGCAGCGCCTGCTCCCAGCTGTGGCCGCCTCTGTAGTACCAGAGGGAGAGATTGGCAGTGATGTAATTAGCTCTGCCAGGAAGGTGGCTGGAAGTTTCACTGCTATGAAAACACTCCTTGATGGATCTCCCACTTAATGCATATTGTGCCTTGGGATATTAGCTAATTAATTAGGATGATGTATTAGTCACCATGATAAACAAGACATTTAAAAACTAAGCATCTAGAACTCAAAGACCGAACTCCAGGTTTAAATTGTGTTTGAAGTCGCACAGACTTCAAACTGCCTGCTTAGGTGCCCTCAGAAGGGCCTTACTTGCAGCCTCTGCTGCAGGGTCTTCGCCTTCTTGAACATTCTGGTCTGGACTGTCCTGGATGCAGCCTGTGCTCGCTTCCTGGACATTCGAGTTCCTCTCAACATAGCTTGTCCCCAAGTCTTTCCAGCTCTTCTTTCCTCCTGGTCACTAGCTGCCTGCTGAACATCTCTGGGTGGCTGAGGTCTTAGCCTGTTTGGGCTGTTATGGAAACATGACTTAACCTCAGTGTAGGTTATAAACATCTCTTATGGCCCAGAGGCTGGAAGTTCAAGACCAAAGCCCTGGCAGACTGGGTGTCTGGGGGCTGGGGCACCTTCTTGTTATGTCTTCACATGGAAGGGCCAGGAGTCTCTCTGGCCTTGCGTAGTGACACTGTGCCCACGCATGTGGGCTCTGTCCTCATCACCTATCACCTCACACATAGAAGATGTACCCAGATTTTATATGCCTGGACTAAAGTGTTCAGTATTCCATCTCGGCTTCCTGTCATGGCCTGTTTGTTTTTCCCATCTTGAGACAAGGTCTTGCTGTATAGCCTGTGTTGGTCTTGAACTCAGGATCCTCCTGCCTTAGTCTCCTGAGTGCTGGCCTACAGGTGTAGACCACCAGTCCCGGGCTCAGCATGTCTTTGATCCCATGGTTCAGGCTCAGAAGTCTCAAAGTTAGCCTTGACTTTGTCATAGCCGCTTCTAGACAAGTCCTCTCAGAGCTTACTGAAGTCCATCCTGGGCATCACTGCACTGGCGCAGCCTCTGTGCCATTCCCTCATAGCTGGCAGTGTAGTTCCTGCTCTTACCTCACAGGTGTCCATTTACCATGCAGCTGCAGCTGCCAGAGGGTGAACGGGATCCTACCTGTGTGTCCAAAGCCAGCTGACCCTGCTCTCTGCCCTTGACCCACCTCGGCCTCATGGCTTACACTCTGCTGCCACTGTGTGGGCCTCAGTGCTCTTCCTGGAAGTTTATCCTGCCAGCGAGCCTGTGCCCGTGCTCCTCCCTCTGTTATGCTCACTCCTCGTGCTTCTGTGGGACATCTCCCAGGAAACCTAACAACAGCCTAGCTGCCCAGTCATGTGACCCCTCCTACTTTGAAACTCTGGCTTCCATCGCTAAAGTCAATCTAAGTCTAGGCCCGTGAGTTCTTAGGATGGTCACATGACATCTTTAGATGTCGCTCCTGAATGCAGCACTCTCTGACTCTCATGTCATCCCAAGTCATCCCCTTTCTGTCCCCTACTCTGCTGTTATTTGCTGTTTCTCTCTGCTTCCCTATCCCCAGGTGACCCCCTTGAACTAACTGCTTTCTGTTGCTATGACAACATGACCAAGCCATGACAGAAGGGAGAGTTAATTTGGGTTCCTGGTTCTGGGAAGGGAGGCCATCATGGCAGGGAGGCCTGGCAGCACTCGGCAGAATAGGAGGCTGAGAGGTCAGGTCTTCAGTTGTAAACACGAAGCAGAGTGAAATGGAAGTAGGGCGAGGCTATGAACTCTCAAAAGCTCACCCCCAGTGACACACTTCCTCCAGCAAGGCCCCATCTCCTAGAGGTTCTATGACCTCCCCAGACAGCACCACCAACTGGGGACCAAGGTTCAAACTCTTGGACCTATGGAAGCTATTTCTCATTCAGCCCACCACACTCCTATGAGGCAGAGGAAGCTCGAACTCTGGTGCTTGGCTTGGTGGTGGCTCTGGAAGTTAAGAGAAGCTCAGGGCAGGAGGCAGAGCATCAAAAGGTTCTGATGACACGTAGCACTTCCTCCCAGGTATTCCAAAAAGCAGTGAGGGTTTAAGGATTCTCTGTGTATGTTTATTGCCCCCTCCCCCAATACTCCAAGACCGTGAAAATGCGACAGAGAAGCTTCTTTTCTTTTCCTTTTTTTAGAGATGAAGCCACTTTCTAGCAGTATATCTCCCATTTGTTTGTTTGTTTATTTGAGACAGGGTCCCCCTATTGCCCCAGCTGGCCTGGAACTCAAAGAGAGCCACCTGCCTATGCCTCCCGAGTGCTAGGATTAAAGGTATGTGCCACCACGCCCGGCTTAAAGACAGTTGTTAGCCACCATGCGGGTGCTGGGAATCGAGCCCGGGTTCTCTGCAAAAGTGGTCGGTGCTCTTAACCGTTGAGCCGTGTCTCCAGCCCAGAGAAGTTAATGTTTTTGTTCTCCTTTAAAGACTGCCTTCCAAAGCCAGTGTGGTGGAGCATACCTGTAATCCTAGTACTTGAGAGCCAGAGGCAGAGATCAAAGCCACCCTTGACACATAGTGAGTTCAAGGTCACCCCAGGCTGTGTGAGATCCTTTCTCAAACAGCAGCAAAATAGCGTCCCTTCCAGTTCCAGGTAGAAATGAGCCCAGGTAGGCATTTCTCTCTCCTGGCCTCAGGGCTGTACTTAGGTCCTGCTGCAGTGCACTTTGGGAATGACTGAGGAACAGCCGCTGGGGGTTGGGGCTACATGTCCACAACTACCAGAGCTGCTTCTGCATGGTCCCCATTTTGTGATCCACATTGCCAAGTGGCCCTGAGATCTTGCAGATGATCCCTGCACAGCAGGTGAATTGTTGGCCACTCACCATCCATGCTGTTGTATAGAGGTACTTCCGGTCTGCCAGGAAGAGCACAGCTATCTCATTCCAGCTCTTCCAGTACTAAAGAAGACTTGAGTTCACGGTGGCCAACAGAACAAAGTGCTAGCCAGATGGAGCTAAGCCACCCGGGGCTCAGCCCCCAGTCTCTGCCATCCTAGGAAAACCTTTCAGTCTGTGGATCTCAGAGTCCCCCATTTTGTTGTAAAGATTTAGACAAACTTAGTGATTCTTAACTTTTTAAAACTCTGAGGTTTTGTTGAAAACCATGAAAATTTCTTCCCAGAAATTGAACCGCTTGTTTGATACCTTAGGGAACCTACTCCCACCCCAAGCTGGAGGCCCAGCCCATCCTGTACCCTCCAACTTCTTCCTTCAGTGACACAGGACTTCTGCACATCCTACCCCTGCTGTCCCTCTTTTAATTGTCACCCTCTCTTGAGCTGCCAATTGGATTAGGTGCCATGCTTCCCCAGACAGAGCTCATCACTGAGCGGCGGTAACCAGATGCTTTTTTTTTTTCCACATAAATTTATTTATTTTTAACAAATCTAGACCCGTGTTCCCACTCATTCCCCCACCCCGCCAGAGCTCATGCATTCTGCCAAACATGCTTTCCATCTCTCAGTCTTTCTCAGTATTTTCCATGGGGAAGTTGACTGTTTTGAGCAGAAGTTCACCGTCTCAGTCAGTTCTTTGATGCAGTCTTTTCTGTTGTTGTTGTTGTTTCCAAAATGTATTATGCCCAACTGCTTTGTACAAAAGCTCAGGGGGCCCTACACAAGAAATACTTACAACTGGGTAGTTGGCACTAGCATCCACAGATGAGGGATACCATTCGTCATTTGTTTTTCTGGGACTGTGTTACTTCACTCAGCATGATGTCCTCTAGCTCCAGCCATTTTCCTGCAAAGCTCGTGATGTCGTCTTTCTTTACTGCTGCATAGAACTCCATTGTGTAGATGTACCACATTTTCTCTATCCACTCGTCAGTTGAGGGGCATTTAGGTTGGTTCCAGCTCCTTGCTATTGTGAAGAGAGCTGCAATAAACATGGCCGTGCATGTATCTCTGTGGTGGCGTAAGTCTTGAGGGTACATGCCCAGGAGTGGTATGGCTGGGTCGGGTGGCAAGTTCATTCCAAGTCTTCCAAGGGTTCTCCACACTGCTTTCCATAGTGGCTGTACGAGTTTACATTCCCACCAGCAGTGGATGAGTGTTCCCCTTTCCCCACAACCTCTCCAGCACTTGGTATCATTTGTTTTCTTGATCCTAGCCAGTCTTATTGGAGTAAGATGATATCTTAAAGTGGTTTTCATTTGCATTTCCTTAATGATTAGTGATGTTGAGCAGTTCTTGAGGTGTTTCTCAGACATCTCTAATTCCTCGCTTGTGAAGTCTCTGTTCAGTTCTTTGCTCCATCTATTGAGCGGGTCATTTGTTTTCTTTTTTCTTTGTTTTTTGAGTAGTTTATATATTCTGGAAATCAATGCTTTGTCAGATGTATCTGCAGTGAAGGTTTCCTCCCACTCTGTGGGATTTCTCTTCACTTCCTTGATTGTTTCTTTTGATGTACAGAAGCTTTTGAGTTTGATGAGGTCCCATTTGTCAATTGTCGACCTTAATTCTTGTGCAGCTGCTGTCTGATTTAGGAAGTCTTTTCCTACGCCTATGTCTTGTAGTCTGCTGCCAACTTTTTCTTCTATCACCTTCAGAGTTTGGGGTTTCACGTTGAGGTCTTTAATCCATCTGGAGTTGACTTTTGTACAGGGTGAGAGGTAGGGGTTTAATTTCATTCTTCTACAAGTGGTGATCCAGTTTTGCCAACACCACTTGCTGAAGATGCTGTCTTTTCTCCATTGTGGTTTCTTGGCCCCCTTGTCAAATATGAGATGGCTGAAATTGTATGTGCTCAGATTTGGATCTTCGGTTTTGTTCCATTGGTCAACAGGTCTGTTTTTGTGCCAGTACCAGGCTGTTTTTATGACTATAGCCCTGTAGTATAGTTTAAAATCTGGTATAGAGATCCCTCCTGTGTAGCTCTTTTCACTCAGGATTGATTTGGCTATTCGGGGTCTTTTGTTTCTCCAAATGAATTTAAGAACTTTTGTTTCCAAGCCTGTGAAGAAACTCTTGGGGATTTTGATTGGGATTGCATTAAATCTATACAAGAGTTTTGGTAAAATGGACATTTTTACAATGTTAATTTTCCCAATCCATGAGCATGGGAGGTTTTTCCATCTTCTGAGGTCTTCTTCAATTTCTTTCTTTAAGGGTTTAAAATTTTTGTTGTAGAGGTCTTTGGTGTCTTTGGTTAGGTTTGTTCCTAGGTATCTTATTGTTTTTGAGGCTATTGTGAGTGGGAAGGTCTCTTTGAATTCTTTCTCCAGTTGCTTGTTCTTGGTGTAAAGAAAGGCCATTGATTTTCTAAGGTTAATTTTGTATCCTGCCACTTTGCTGAAGCTGTTAATCGTTTCTAGGAGTTTTCTGGTGGAGTTTTTTGCATCTCTTAAGTAAACAATCATATCATCAGCAAATAGGGATAGTTTGACTTCCTCTTTTCCAATTAGTACTCCTTTAATATCCTTTTCTTGCCTTATTGCTCTAGCAAGTGTTTCAAGCACTATATTGAAGAGGAGTGGTGATAGGGGGCAGCCTTGCCGAGTTCCTACCTTTAAAGGGAATGTTTCCGTCATTTCCCCATTTAGGATGATATTGGCTGTGGGTTTCCTGTATATGGCTTTGATTACATTGAGGAATGATCCCTCCAATCCAATTCCTTCTAGGACTTTAAGCATGAAGGGATGCTGGATTTTGTCAAAGGCTTTTTCAGCATCAATTGAGATGATGGTGTGGTTTTTGTCTTTGATTCCGTTTATGTGTTTGATGATGTTTATTGATTTTCGTATGTTGAACCATCCCTGCATCTCTGGTATGAATCCAACTTGGTCATGATGGATGATCTTCTTGATGTGGGTCTGTATGCGATTTGCCAGTATTCTGTTTAGAATTTTGGCATCTGTGTTCATGAGGGAGATGGGTCTATAATTCTCCTTTTTAGTTGTATCTTTGCCTGGTTTTGGTAATAGAGTGATGTTGGCTTCATAGAAGGAATTTGGGAGAATTCCCTCTGATTGTATACTTCTAAACAGTTTCAGAAATAATGGTTGTAGGTCTTTTTGAAATGTTTTATAGAATTCTGCTGTGAAACCGTCTGGGCCTGGGCTTTTTTTAGTTGGGAGGCTTCTTACTACATCCTCTATTTCTTCATATGTTATGGGTCTGTTTAAGCTGCTGGTCTCCTCTTGGCCAAGCTTTGGTGATTCCCAAGATTTCAGATATTCATCCATTTCTTCTAGATTTTCAAACTTGGTAGAATATAGGTTCTTGTAATATTCCCATATAATTTTCTTGATCTTTTCCTTGTCCGTTGTGATATTTCCCTTTTCATCACAGATTGTATTGATTTGGAGTTGTTCCTTCTTTCTTTTTGTTAACTGGGCTAGAGGTCTGTCTATCTTGTTTATTCTTTCAAAGAACCAACTTTTGGCTTCATTGATTTTTTGTATTGTTTTCTTTGTTTCTATTTCATTGATTTCTGCTCTGATTTTTGTTATTTCTTCCTGTCTGTTGCGTTTAGGGTTCATCTGTTGTTGCCTCTCAAGTGCTTTTAGCTGTAGTGTTAGATCATTCACTTGTGCTCTTTCTGTTTTTCTAATGTAGGCACCCAGGGCTATAAATTTCCCTCTTAGGACTGCTTTTAAGGTATCCCATAAGTTTTGTTGTGTTGTATTGTCATTGTCATTCAGTTCCAGGAATGTTTTTATTTCTTTCTTTATCTCTTCCTTGACCCATTCATTATTCAAGAGTGTGTTGTTTAGTCTCCATGTGTTCTTGTAGGCAGGAGGGCTTGTCCTGGTGTTGATGTTGAGCTTCATTGCACTGTGGTCTGACAGGATGCATGAAATTATTTCAATCTTTTTGTATTTGTAGAGGTTTCTTCTGTGTCCCAGGATGTGGTCGATTTTGGAGAATGTTCCGTGGGGTGCTGAGTAGAAAGTGTATTCTCTGGTATTAGGATGGAATGTTCGGTAGAGGTCTATGAGGTCCATTTGGTGTATCATATCGTTCAGTTCAGATGTCTCTCTGTTTATTTTTTGTCCTGTTGACCTATCCAAAGGACTCAGTGGGGTATTGAAATCTCCCACTATGAGTGTGCTGGGGTTAGTCTGTGACTTGTGGTCCTGGAGAATTGTCTTTATAAAGTTTGGTGCACCAGAATTTGGGGCATATATATTCATAATTGTGAAATCTTCTTGGTGGATTGTTCCTTTGATGAAAATGTAATGGCCTTCTTTGTCTCTTCTGATTTCTTTTACTTTGAAGTCTATTTTATCCGATATTAAAATAGCAACACCTGCTTTCTTTTTGGTACCATTTGCTTGGAATATTTTTTTCCATCCCTTCACTTTAAGGTGGTGCCTGTCCTTGAAGGTAAGATGTGTTTCTTGCAGACAGCATATCGATGGATTCTGTTTCCTAATCCAGTCTCCCAGTCTATGTCTTTTGATTGGGGAATTTAGTCCATTAATATTTAAGGTTATGACTGATAGGTTTGTGTTGCTTCCTTTTGCCTTATTATCCATCTGCGGTTTTGATTTAGGTTTCTACTTCTGCAGTTATGCTTTTATTGATTTCTCCTTCTAGTTGCCTGGGGTTGGTTGCTCCTTTCTTCTGTTCTTTGGATTGCTTCAAGTATTCTCTGAAGGGTTGGTTTTCCGGACATGTATTCTTTCAAGTTGTTTATGTCATGGAAGATTTTCCTCTCTCCTTCCACTATGATTGACATTTTTGCTGGGTATAGTAACCTGGGCTGGCATCCATTGTCCCTCAACACTGGGAATGCTTTGCTCCAGGTTCTTCTTGCCTTCATCGTTTGCTGTGAGAAGTCCGTTGTTATTCTGATAGGTTTCCCCTTATAGGTCACTTGTTGTTTTTCTCTTGTCGCTTTAAGAATTTTCTCTTTGTTTTGGGTGTCCAGCATTTTAACTATGATGTGGCGTGGAGAATTTCTTTTCTGATCTTGTCTGTTTGGAGTTCTATGTGCTTCTTGTATTGGTATTGGTTTGTCCTTTTTTAGTTTGGGGAAGTTTTCATCTATTATTCTGTTGAAGATCTGATCAATACCTTTCTCTTGGGATTCTTCTCCTTCCTCTATTCCTATGATGCGGAGGTTTGATCTTTTCATAGTGTCCCACAGCTCCTGGTTGTTCCATTTTTGTGTATTTTTAAATTTTTCATAATCTTTCCTTGAGGTTTTTAGTTGTTCTGTGTTGTCCTCCAGGTCTGATATTCTTTGTTCTGCTTCCTCCATTCTGCTTCTGAGGCTTTTTTCATTCCTTTCCTCTTGAATGGATGAGTGTTTGATTTCCTTTTTCATTTCCTCTTCTGATTTCTTTAGTGTTTCTATTTCTTTTTGGAGCTTCTCGATCTCTTTTTGTAGCTCTTTTGTTTGCTGGTTGGTTTCTTTTTCTTTTTCAGCATGGGATCTTTTCAGTGTTTCTACTTCCTTCCGGAGCTTGTCATTCTCTCTCTCTCGGTCCTCATTCTCTTTTCTTAGTTCTTTAATTTGTTCTTTATGATCTTGTAGTTCTTTAAGTATGTTCCCAATTGTGTTTCTGATGTCTGTGTCCTGGGGCATCCCCGGGGGGATCCCACTGCAGGAGTCATCCATAGGGTTGGTAAAGCTTGGCGTGGGATTATCCTGCACCTTTCCAGTGTAGTCTCTTCTTCGTGATCCTGGCATATGGGCTTCTCCTTGCCTGTATTCCAATGTGAGTCCTGAATGCCTCTTCACTGTGTTGAAGGCGTGCTTTGCTTGCCTCCTTCAGATCCTTCTTCGTAATCTCAGTTGGCGGGGGGGGGGGGGCTCTTCCCCGGCACCTGCCGCTGGGCTCAAGAGATCTCAAATCTCAAGAGTCACACAAGCGTGCCTTTAATACCGGCTGGGAGGATAACTCTGCCCCCACAGCCACTAGATCTAATCAAGCCAAAGACCACACCTTTAATCCCAGCTGGGAGGATAACTCCAACCTCACAGCCACAAAGGCCAATCAAACCAAAGACAGCAGGACCAAAGGATCAACAATCAGCTCGCCGAGGCACCCAGTTCCTACCTGTCTCCCCCTCTTCCTGCCGCTGGGCTCAGGAGATCTCAAATCCCAGATGCTTTTTTGTGCAAGCTCTCTGACGCACTGGACACTGTGGCACTCCGAGTCTGGCCTGTTTGTGTACAGGTGTCTCTGAAGAGCACCCGGCTGCCTGTGACACACTAGTCCAAGTGCCTTTGCCTGCTGTGGTCTCCCATTGGGCAGGGAGGCCCTTCAGGGCAAGAAACCGAAAAGCAATGCCTGTGGGGCCCACCTCCTGCTGCTCAGCCACTTTGAGCATGTATGGCACCAGGCTAGACCCACCCCAACCTCCCACCCCTGTGGAACATTCCCACCAAGTTCCGTGCTTCCTTGTATTGTTGTGTTTTTCACCAGGAGGGAAGTGACCAACATCAGACTTTCCTCCCTACAGACACACACACAAAGCTTGGTGTCAGTTCCTGGGCACCGCCCGAGAGCCCAGGGCTGTTTCTTTGGCTCTGGGTTGGGGAGTGTGCCCGCACTGGCATGTCTAGCAGGGCCTTTCCCTCCAGAGCCATTTCAGTCTTAAAGGCATCTTGGCCTGAGCAGCACCCTGCAGAACTCTGACTTAGAGTTCTTGTGTGCTCAGCAGTCCTGTAGTAGAGGAAGGGCTAGCCCTAAAATCTTCAGGCCACAGTATTACATCCTGATTTATATCACTTTCCACAGTCAATATATTATTCTATGGTGCAAATGTTTGCAAGTGAAGTTGTTTTTTGTGGGGTTTTTTTTTGTTTGTTTGTCTTTTTTTGAGACAGAGTCTCCCTATAGCCTCAGCTGTCCTGGAACTCACTGTAGACTAGGCTGGCCTTGAACTCACAGAGATTCGCCTGCCTCTGCCTCCTGAGTGCTAGGATTAAAGGTTGGCACTACCAGGCCCAGCTTAAAGATGTTCTTAGGCACCATGTGGGTGCTGGAAATCGAATCCAGATCCTCTGCAAGAGCAGTCAGTCCTCTTAACCCTGAGCCATCTTCTCGAGCCCTGTAAAGCTTTAATTATTGAAGGAAATGAGTGATTTACCAGTGTGGCAGCAGGTCTGGTGTGATATGGGGCAAGCCCTTGGGAGTGGAAATCATTTCTCCTGTTATATCCAAGGCTTGGTCTTTTGTTGGTAATCAGAATCAAAACAGCAACAGTAGCTATTCTTTATTCAGTCTACTGGTTGTGCAATTCAGGACACTTTGTAACACCCACTTTAAGTTGCCTGGCAAAGTTGGTGGCTTAGTTGTATGCAGTTACATATATGAGAAAATAAGGTTTCTGTCCCATAGTTACCCAGCTCGGACGCACACCTTTAGACCAGGCCAGCTATCCTCCTTCCTCTTCTGGTCAGGAAGAGATGAGTAGCAGTTTTCTTAGGCAAGGATGAAGATGGAAGCTGGATGGGGTCCTCTTAGGAGCCAGGAGTTACATACCCTGGACCCCTGCCCCCCTGGGCTGGCTGGAGGGGATGCTCTGTGTTTCCTTGGCCTCTGTCTCAGAAGTCAGTGGTTTGGGTTCGTGGTAGCACTGTCATAGTTCAAGGAGTGACTGTGAGAGCCTGGGCTGCCTGCAGGCCTGTTGAGGTCATCATGCACTCCTATGTCATTCCAAGCTGTCTCGTGTTTGTAGATACGTGGAGTGTAGACACACTATGCTGGCTGTTGACTGAGCCTTGTACACCAGTGGTTTATGTTTTGTTGGCTTTTTGGCTTTGTTGTTTTTTTTTGTTTTTTGTTTTTTTTTTTTTTTGAGACTGAGTCTCTCTCTCCCCAGCTGGCCTAGAGTTCACAATGTAGCCCAGGCTGCCCTGGAACACAAGTTATCCTCCTTCAGCTTGTGTCAGGTTCTGGGATTGCCTGTGTGATTTGTCCTGTCTGTGTCTCCTGTTATCTTCTTCAGATGGCAACTGGTGGCAGGTCACCTGCCCTCTTGACTGGAGAGCATAGTCACCTTGGGATATGACTCTGGGGACACCTCTTCTGATCAGCAATTCAGGACGAATCCTTAAAAACAGCTCTTCTGCTCCGTTCCTCCCCTCATAAGCAGTGATCCTTTAGAGCATTTGAAGCCAGGGTTGCCTCAGAGACATTGAGCCACAGAGTCCTGGAGCAAAGCTGTACTCTAGAGGGGATTTCCTCCTTTGCAATGTTTTCTGTATTTGTCCTGATTGGAGCTTGGAGTTTTATTTGCTCCTAGAAACGTTTCCAGTGTAGCAGCTAAGAAATATCAGAGCTGGCCGGGCGTGGTGGCACACGCCTTTAATCCTAGCACTTGGGAGGCAGAGGCAGGCGGATCTTTGTGAGTTCAAGGCCGGCCTGGTCTACAGAGCGAGTTCCAGGACAGCTGGGGCTACAGGGAGACCCTGTCTCAAAAAGAACATATATATATATAATATAGATATATATATATATATATGTCTTTTTGTTATATATCATATATACATATGAATATGTATGTATGTATATATACATATACATCTTATATACATATATATACATATATATGTGTATATATATATATAGGTATATATCAGAGCTGAACCTGATTCAGCTGTATACAAATGTTATTAGTGTGTGTACGCACATCTCTGTGTGTGTGTGTGTGTGTGTGAGAGAGAGAGAGAGAGGAGAGAGAGAGGTATATATATGTGAGTTCAGGCATGTACATGTCACAGTACATATTTTGGAAGTCAGGGGACCACTTTTAGGAGTCAGTTTTCTCTTCCCCCCATGGGGTCTAGGGGTCAAACTCAAGTCCACATGGCAAGTGCCTTTACCCTCTGAGCTATCTCGCCAGCCCTGAGCCTAGTTCTATAACCAACATGTTGTTCTTCAGACCCAGGCACTCTGAGGACTCGTCATAAGCAGGTGCCCATATCAGTGGCTTTATAGACCAGGAGGAGCACTAATGATGTGGGTGGCACTCCAGGGCAGGGGCAGGGCTCCTGGCAGGCATGGGCTCAGGCTAAGTAAGCTGAATGGTAGCAGTGCTTTAGCTGTTGGAGAAGGTTTTTGTGTGGTTAACTAGTTCTAGGGTTAGACACTTGGGGGTGGGGCGCGGCTGAGACTTGCCATTCCTTCCTTCGCCTGTCTGCTCATCTGTGCATCGCATGGTTGGCTCCTGCTGGGCACCTTCACAAGCTGTTTGGCAAATGCTGATAAATTAAAACTTTCTCTTAAATGGGAGCTGGAGAGATGGCTCAGCTGTTCAGTTGTTAGGAGGACTGGCTGTTTTTTGCAGAGGGCCTAGGTTCGATTCCCAACACCCACATGGCAGCTAAGAGACATCCCTAATTCCAGTTCCAGGGGATCTGACACCCTCTTCTGACCTCCATGACATGGATAAATTAGACTTTCCATCTTCCTCGGCCTTCTCTTCCTTTTTCCTAGACTTCACACGACTTCGTGCACTTGTTTCTTCAGCAAACCAGGCGGTGTAGCACCTGTAGCAAAGCATTTGTCACATACATGGAGTGGAGGTTTAGGAGTCAAGGCTGCATGTCTTTGGGACGGAGGTGTGGCTTGCATCTGGGTGCACTGCTTTTCTCTTGCAGACACAGTATTAATGAGATCAGTCTTTTTTCTCTGACCATCATTATGGGGTGCACATGGGGCCCAGAACATGATCCCAAGTAGAAGGTATGATGTACGGATCTGTGCGAAGTTTCTCACCACACACCCTGACATGGGCCCATTGTGACTTTTGGCTTCTGGGAAAGCTGCAGTGAGTGTCAGGCATGTAGTCCACTCCCAAGGCTGCTTCTATGCCAATGATGTCAAAGGAAGCCCAAGGAAAGAGCTGCTTAATATAGTGGATTACTGCAACCCACCGGTAGGGCGGTCCCAGCCCTTTCTTCTGGTTTCCTTTCCAGCACTACCAAAGAGTTTGAAAGGCAGGAGGCAGAGACCTTTCAGTGCAGGGACAACCCTGCAGTTTCCTCTGCAGGGCATGCCAGCCCTCTTGGGGCTCCACCACTGCCACTCTGCTGGGTGACTTGGGTTGTCCCAGAGATGAAGCCCCGTTTGGCCACTGACTCAGTCTTCACTTGCCATTCAAAGAAGGCGCCCGGGCTTGGAAAGACGCTTGTGGCTGTCTGAGTTTAGGATGGGCAATGGTGTTGAAAAACAGAAGCCCCTGAGACGAAGCCATCTGTGCCCCTGGAGGCAAGGTAAGAAAGCTCTGGGCTTATTTCATAGGCAACAAGGGGGCAGCCTTGTCCTGGGAGACACCTAGTGCAGCTGACTGGCCCAGGAGCCTCCTTCCTGATCTGAGAGCACTTGCACTAGGTGGTTTAATGAATAAGTTAATGGCAGTTTTAAGGAATAAAGCATGCCTCATTATAATGTCTGGTGTGCCTGGTAATTTAGTTCAACTTGAGCTGTTTTGTTTAGTGCTACACATGTCTGTTTGTTGACAGGTTTCAGGGTTGTTTGTTTTCTCGTTTGTTTGTTTTTGAAACAAAGTCTCCCTGTAGCCCTAGCTGGCCTGGAACTCACTATGTAGACCAGGCTGGCCTGGAACTCACAGAGATCCATCTGGCTCTGCTTCTGCCTCCAAAGTGCTGGGATTAAAAGCATACACTAACAGACTGTGGCTGGCCATGTTTTCATTATATATAATATAATAGATATATATATTATATATATATATATAATGTGTATGAATGTACTGTCTGCATGCAGGTTGGTGCACCTGTGTCATGCAATGCTGTGGAGGTCAGAAGAGGGTGTCAGATTCTCCTGCAACTGTAGTTAAAGACGGTCCTTAGCCACCATGTGGGTGCTGGGAATTGAACCCGGGTCCTCTGTAAGAGCAGTCAGTGCTCTTAACCACTGAGCCATCTCTCCAGCCCCGATGTTTCAATTTTTAAGATCTAATCCAAGTCAAAGTTTTGATGTCCAGGAGTTAGAGTCTTTTATGGTATTTTGGTGTAGAGGAAATTAATCAAAGCTTTTAAAGCTGGGTATGGTGGTACATGCCTTTAACCCCAGGCAGATCTGAGATGGAGGCTGTTCTGGTCTACATAGCAAGTTCAGGCCAGCAGGGGTATCAAGACACCATGTCTCAAAAAACAGACAGACAAAAACAGAACACCCCTTCTAAAGCACATCGGCCCTCTCTTCTGAAGAGTTCAGAGTACCTTCTGTGCAAAAACGTGTCCTGTTCACCTCTTCTCGGCACCGCAGGATGGGACGAAACCTCTCTCCACACCTCCTCTGATGCCCAGGGATTGCTGTGTCAGCTCTGTGGGAAGGAAGCTCAGGGTCCAGGGCAGAGCTGCAGTGCATCAGGGCAGCAGATGACATTCAACAGTGACCCAGGGCAGTTCAGTCCCAGATGCCTTCCTCACCAGTGCTGAGCCATTAGGCCAGCAGCTGGCAGGCATGCTGGAGCTGTACCTGCAAGACTTCACCGGGGCTTTTTTGTCGTTCCCTTTCAGACAGGAACTCACTGTGTGGTTCATACTGGCCTTGAATTAGCTGTGTAGTCAGGTTGGCCTTGAACTCAGAGTTCTGTCTTGGCTTCCTCAGCACTGAAACTACAGGTATGCAGGCCTGGTTGGATTCTCCAGGTCTTGCTGAACAGTAGCATTTGATCTGGAGGGTTCCTTTGTGACTGTGTGGGTGGGTGTGCTTATGAAGGAAAAGGGAACCTGGAAGGAAATGCCCAGAGTCAAGGCCAGTGTGTGGGAGTCAGGGCTTAATGCATTCTGACCAGTTGAAAAGAAATTATGTGGGCTGCCACCCAGCAGGGTGTCTAGAGAGCAATAGTGTAATTTCAGGAAATGAAAAAGTGAAAACGAGAATCCAAGTGATCCCCCCCCCCCGCAGTTTAGTGTTCTTCTTCCATAAAGTTCTCACCATAAAAACATGATAAATATTTGAACTGAATGCATCTTTAACCTGGTTTGCTCATTGTACAACAAATGTACCAACAAATGGTAACCCACTGACGTGTATAACTTTTATATTTTTATCTATGAGTTCAAAAATAGATTTCAAGTTCAGAAGGGTGACTTACTTCTGTAATCCCAACAGTCAGGAGGCAGAGGCAGAAGGATCCTGAAATCACAGCTGGGCAGGCCTACATAGCAAGAAACTTTCTCAAAAATAAATAAGAAGCCGGGCGTGGTGGCGCACGCCTTTAATCCTAGCACTCGGGAGGCAGAGGCAGGCAGATCTTTGTGAGTTCAAGGCCAGCCTGGTCTACAGAGTGAGTTCCAGGATAGCTGGGGCTACAGGGAGACCCTGTCTCGAAAAGACCAAAATAAATAAATAAATAAATAAATAAATAAATAAATAAATAAATAAGAAATCCTTATATAAAATAGCATGTATGCTGAGATACTTTAGGTTTTCTAATTATAATTTCATCTTTTTTTTTTTTTTTTTTTGGTCTTTTCCAGACAGGGTCTCCCTATAGCCCCAGCTGTCCTGGAACTCACTCTGTAGACCAGGCTGGCCTTGAACTCACAAAGATCCACGTGCCTCTGCCTCCCAAGTTCTAGGATTAACCACACCCGGCTAATTTCATCTGTTCGTAACAAGTTACGAACAGATGAAATTATGGTGAATGAGAAAAATATAAAATATCCTTTCGATAAATTTAAAAAAAAAAAAGAAAGAAAGAAATCACATCTGCCTTCAGACCAGTTTATTTCCATCTGTGGATTGGGGAAGTTGGAAAATTGAATTGGTTGGATGGCAGTGAGCATCCTGGCTCCTGCCACCTGTGTTTGTGGTCTTCGGAGTCTTCTCTGCCTCTGAGAGACGCTTCTCTAATGGTCTGTGACAGTACAGGACATGCACCCAACAAGGGGCCAGCATCACCGTACTGTCTGCTTTACTTGCTTTGGTTTTGTCAGGACCCAAAACATAAGAAAAAAGTTGTGAGCCAGTGAGATGTCTCAGCAGGTAAAAGCATGTGCTGGGCAAGTCAGATGACCTGAGTTTGGTCCATGGAGCCCATGGTGGAAGGACAGCCATCCCAGAAAGCTGTCCTCTGACCACTCACTCACGGTGACACTTCTGTGCCCAAACTCACATAACACACATACATCAATGATAAATAAAAAGAAAAATAAGGAAAAGTGTACATGGGGCAGAGGACGAGTGCCGGCTCATGTGTGTACCTGTAGAGGCCAGAGGTCGATGTCGGGTCCCAGTCAACCATTAGTTTTTGAGACAGGGTTTCTCACTGAACCTGGCGCTCACTGATTAGCTGGACTGGCCGGCCAGCAAGCCCCTGCAAACCTCCTGTCTGCCTCTCTCTCCATGCTGAGATTACAGGTGCATGCCACCATGCCCAGCTCACACTGGGGGTGCCGGGGATCCAGACTTGAGTCCTGACGCTTGTATAGCAAGCACTAAGCCATCTCCCCAACCCCAGAAAGACATTTTCTTTTTTTCCCAGTAATAGATGTTTCCATGGTCAAGGAACTCCACTCGTTTGCATCGTCCCACCAAGTCTGCCAGACCCCGTCCCCACTGTTCCTGCAGTGGCTCCTGGTGCTCTCTTCCATCTTTTCATCTGTTTGCCACCTCAGGGCTGGTTGCCAGGTCTGTTGTTCTGTCCAGGTTCCTCCCAGGCTCTTGTGCCCTGGAGTACTACCTGGAGTACTACCTGGCCGGCACCTTGCACAGGTAGTAGACGAGGGTAAGTCCAGGAAGAGCAGAGCTGGCTTGTGGTGCTCAGTGGGCACACAGTGAGTGCTGGCACTGCAGGTCTTGGAAATGGCATGGAGGAATGAAAGTAGGTACTTGTCCCTCTCGCCTGGAACAGTTCTGAAGTTAGAGTCAATTTACTGATGCTTGTTTACATGGAGAAAGATTGTTATACAAAAGGCCTTCAACAGAGTCCACCTTCGGTTGTTGATTCAGTGGACCTACACTCCTAGGGAAACTTAGAAACTTAAGAGCTAAATGGAACTTCTGGAATAGACCTATGAGCCTGCCTTCCCAGAAGGCCAAGCAGGCTTTTTCTCTTCCCCTCTCAGGGAAAGATTTGTACAGTATTCATTTTGGCTCTTAGGAAGTTCAACCCAGGGGCTTTTCCTAAGGAATTAAAAAAAAAAAAAACTACAGTAATTGAATTGTTATCTCCTTCAGAAATCATGGTAGCTTGGGGCCACACCAGCCTGGTAGATGGAAAAGCTAGTGATTTACATGTTTGCACACAGTGTGGGCGGCAGCCAGTGAAATTAACACCCTCTGAGGAAAGGCTGACTTGAAAGGCTCTGGCCCAGTGCTGAGCTAAGTAGGGCTTGCTGTGCTAGGAAGGAGCCTGTGGGCTGGGAGTGGGGCTCCACCTCAGCCACAGGAGGGGCAGATGCAGAGGTGTGGATTGCAGCCAGCAGAGATGTTTAGACCTGCCCATGTGTACAAGCCAGTGAAGAGGCATCTAGGGCAGCTGGATGTCCATATGCCAAACTGTAAATGCCCATCCAGAACACACAAGGGCCGGAGTCTGACTGACTACAGGGCCGCCTTCACATTTGCAGGCCTGCCTCTTAATGTCTAAGTAAGATTAATGGTGAGGCCTACTTGTAAAGAGTTGTGGCTGTTAGTGAGCAGCAGCATTTAGTAGATGGTTACAGCTTGCAGGTTAAGCTTGTTATCATACAGTGCACACTACAGAAAGCCCTGAATTTACTAGGTCTGTGGGCATGGATCTTAGCCTGGCTCTGTCCCTATCCCAGTCCCCATCCACTATATGAATTTGGATAATTCTCTACCCATGTCTTCTTCTCAAAGGGAAAACATGGCCAACACCCTTAGAGGGCCCTTTGAGGTATATATACCAGTGACCATCAGCCCTGGTCGCCTTTTGTGGTGAGAACTCCCAGAATGTTTAGCACCTACGAAGCCCAAGCCAAGTACTGTGGTGCTGACAGATTTTGTTTTGTTTTAAGATCATGAACTCAAACTTAGGTGTCAGAGTTGAATGCTTGTCCCCCCATTTTCCAGATAGCTAACCTGAACAAGTTTTATAATGTCAGGTTCTTTACATATAGTATCCACTCCACACACCAGCCCAAAGACAGAGGAGGTTGGACATGTGACAGTGTCTGGCAGGTAGTAAGTAGATGTCCTGTTTCATTATTACCCCCATCCCTGGGTGCTGGGGATGGGACCCAGGGCTTTGTGTGTGCTATATAAGCACTGTACCACTGAGCTACGTCCCGTTGTGATGTTAGATTATTAAAGAAAAATGGGGACATTGGGTAAAATGTAAAGAAGAAAATTCATGTTCAGTTCCTTAAAGGACCTAGAACCTCATGAGAGGACAAAGCATTCACTGGCTCGTTATTTCCAGAGCCAACTCCACCCTCACCATGCACATCACGTATGTGTGTGTCATAAGCATGCACTTGTAATTTCCCCCATGCATGTATGTGTGTATCATAAGCATGTGCTTATAATTTCCCCCGTTAATTTCATGTGTCTGTGTGGCTTCTGTAATGACTGTGGCATACTGCAATGTTACCCTGGGCTCCTGCTGGTAGGGGAGCACCATGGAGCTCCAAGACCATGGCTGTGGGATTCTGTCGGATGGTTTGCTCAGTGCAAGTTCCCAGCATCAGATTCTCAAGCCAGGAACATAGAGACATAGCTTTAAGGATCTCACCATGTTGTTTTCCAAAAGAGATGTATCTGTTAGCATTCTCATGAGTGGTACATAAATTCACCAGTTAATCACAAGCACTTCAGCATCCACCGTTATATCAGTGTTGAAATTGTTCTGATGAAACTTCAGCTGTGCTTGCTAATGCCTTAGTGATGGGTTATCTGATGACATGGGGCTTGAGGGAAGAGGATGAGAGGTTTAGGAGCTGTAATCAGTATGAAGCATCCATTTGGTTATAAAATCTAATTTCCGGGGCTGGAGAGATAGCCTAGCAGTTAAGAGTGCCAACTGCCCTTGCAGAGGACCCGGGTTCGATCCCCAGCACCCACATGGCAGCTGAGAACCGTCTGTAACTCCAGTTCCAGGGGAATCCGACACCCTCTTCTGACCTCCGTGGCATTGCACGACATGGGTGCACAAACCTACATGCAGGCAGTACATTCATACACATTAATTAATTAATTAATTAATTAATTAATTAATTAATTAATTAAAAAATCGAATTTCCCAGTTTTTTGCTTTACTTGGCTGCATTCAGATATCAACTTTCATTGAAAGAGACATGAGGCTTGATTTCAGGACACTCACTTGCTGTCACTTCTTTTTGTCTTCTGCTTCTCAGAGAATATTGATTATTAAATAATTTTACTCATGTGAAGGATGCCGAGTAAGCCCAGAGTGTACTCACATTCTTGGTGTAAGGCTGGGGCAACGGAACAAGAGCTATCCAAGTGAGGGTCGCAGTCACGTGTGATGTGGTAAGTAGGTTCAGTGTGGAAGGAAAAGCTCTCAGAATAAAAGGTTATCTAGCATGTTTTTGAAATCATAGATGTCCTGGGCTAGAAGGCCAAAAATCTTCTAAACTGATCCTCTAAGTTTAGCAGCAAAGGAAACTGAGGCTGAAGTAAAGTCCTGCAGCTCGTACCCTCTGTTAGGACAGTGCAGAAACAGTACCAGGGTGTCAGACTGATGGGAAGCACACATTGTGTAGCTCACAGCTCGTATTTACATGTTAACTGTATAAGTATACTATAATTTGTAAAGCATTTACATGTACAGTATAATATGTTCAGTGCATTGTCTATAAAATGGTGTGTGGCATCTGTCACACACCACAGGTCACATGACACAGTAGCATGTGCACCAGTGCTGCTGTGACTGCCATGATGTAATTAATGTTATGTAATGGTAGTGCTGTCCCATATGCCAGGCATGGTACTAAAAGATTTGCATGTAGTGTGGCTTCCGTTTGTGTATGATTGACATGAACAACTCTCCCATAAATTGGTTTTTTATTAAGTAAGAGATCAGCTGTGGGAAATGGGAACTGTAAGTGTGAAGGAATTTTTCTCATGAGAAGTGTGGGGTGTTGTTTTGGGTGTGGGTAAGAAAAGGGAAGGAAACTTGGCTCTGTCGTCCGATAGCTCCAGATTTAGAACAATGTCTACCCCAAGCCACTGGCTCCAGGATGTGTCTTACCCTGGGAACATGCATGAAATACATTTCCGGGTTTGGCTATTTCTTTTCCAGCTGTCAAGAGGGTGTCGCCGTTATTTAAGATGCTTGAAATCTCCTTATCTTTCAGTTACTTTTCAGGAATTGCTTGTAAGACCCTTGGTCTTAGAAGTTACTTCATGCTGAAATACCTGGGTGGCTTTTTGGGGGCACTTTTTGAGGTCTGATGAGTCTATAAGCTACAGCTAGGAGTTTGCTGGATCGTTTTTCTGTGTGAAGAGTCTGTAAACTTAAAGGGCCTGATGATATTTTGGAATAAACAAAATCAAGACTATTACATACATGTTTGAATAAACATCTAAAAATATAAAAACCATTTCTGGTTTCAGGTAAATAAGGAGCCTGCACAAAAGGTAACTGGTAGGATTTTGGAGGTCAACACCTGATCTTTTGGTTTGGGTGTTCTTGGTAGTCATTGCTACTCTGGGAGTCAGCAGCAGGTCCCTTACCCACACAGAAGGTTGAAGAGTCTTCAGTTTCCAGGTTAGAGGAAGACCTCATGTCAGCCTGTAGTGCCTCACATTGTGACTAGGATAGTCTCTCTGGCTGACCTCACATTCAGACCTTCATCTCTCAGAACAAAGATGAGAAAGGAGGGCAGGCTCTGGAACCTGATGCAGACTAGAGAAGCCTGGTGTCTTCCTTTTGCCATTGAATGGGCCATGGTACTACATAAGTATGATGACATCATCCTCCCTGTCAAATAGATTCTATCCAAAGGCCAATAAAATATTTTCAGTGCAGAAAAAAAATCAGTTTCATTATTCCCATTTGTAGATTGATAGGTATCTGTTGAATGTGACCCACAGGCACTGTTCTAGGCTCAGGGAATAACCAACGAAAATGTAAGTCACTGCTGCCCCCTGGAGTCTACAGTGGGTAAGCGAACAAATAAAAAGTAGTGTCTTGTTTGGCAGGTGTCCTGTACAGAAGACAGGGAAGGCCATAGGACATCCAGGGCTTTACAAAGGAGGGAAAGGGGTAGGTGCCCAACATTAGGGAACTCAAGTGTTGTCAATATCCATGCCAGAGCACTTTAGAAGGAACAGCCTGAGGGCCTAAGTTGGGAACCCAGAAGACAAGCAGTGGGGGCTTGAATGGGGCTTGGGATGGGGAGACGGCAAGAGTGACTCCAGGGTTTCTGGCCTGAGTGTCTGCAAGTCTGCTGCAGATAGCTGAAGAGGCCAGTGAGCAGACAGAGGGGCCAGCAGGAGCCGTTCTGAGTCTGAGATGTCTGTGAGAAACCTCTGTGGAGGTGGCCATTAAGTCACTAAGTATAACAATGTGGGGTCAGGGGCTACTGAGGGCTTAGTGGGTAAGATCACTTGCTGTGTAAACATGAGACCCTGAATTCAAGTCTCAAGCACCTGTGTTAAAAGCCGGGTGTGCGGGCTGGAGAGATGGCCTAGCGGTTAAGAGTGCCGACCGCTCTTGCAGAGGACCCGGGTTCGATCCCCAGCACCCACATGGCGGCCGAGAGCCGTCTGAAACTCCAATTCCAGGAGAACTCCAGTTCCAGGGGAGTCCGACACCCTCTTCTGACCTCCGCGGCGTTGCACGTCACGGGTGCACA
>VZQC01013594.1:5267656-5281382 GCA_009823505.1 Rhizomys pruinosus
AAAAAAAAAAAAAAAAAAAAGTGCTCCGGAGGAGGGGAGGAACTGAGCTGACAGGTGAGGCTGACTTGGGTCACATCACCTGAGGACTGAGACTCAAGCATGAGACACAGTGCCTTGGCAGTCACCGAGGTTTTGTCAGGTAGTTCCAGTGGAATTTGCGGTGGGAGAGAGTGAAAGGGAACTGCACTGTGGAGGTAGCCACTAGGAACATGGACAGTTCTTCCAGAAGCTTCTCTGTACAGGTCAAAGACATGCTGTGGCAGTGGTTGAGGGTAGAATGACCCAGGGAAAGTTCTCCTAAAGAACAAAGTGATGGTGTGACAGTGCTGATGGAGTCCTTGGAGGAGAGGAGAGCTGCTGGATGGTGGCCCCCGTGCAGACTGCTCCAGCCGTCAGCTCTTGCTGACAGTCGCCTCGCATTTACTGAGCTGGAACTGCTAGCATTTAGTCTGAGCCTCTGCAGTTGCCAGTTGAAGCTGGGCTGTTGGGCCCGTGTGCAGCCAACTGTGGGAAGGACTCCCCTCTGCCTCCAGCCAGTCACCTGGGAGTGGGAGGCACGGGGAGAAGAAGGTAACCCCTGGCCGTTGGCAGAAGGTTCTAAAACTGCCAAGATGGGGGTGGGAGGCAAGGATGGGAATGTTCAGGCCACTCACTCCCAGTCTGCTGCTGTTCCCTGGGGCCTGCACTGCTGTGCTGGAACCTCACTGGTGCTCTGTGGTCATAGAGTTAGCCTGTGGCACAGACAAGAACATGGTCCACAAGCTTGATGCCAGGCGAGTGCATGGCTAGTTAGTACCCACAGAACCCTCTGCTATCAGAATCTCTTTTGTCTCTGGCCTTCCTCTGTGTCTGTTTCTGAGGCAGACTGCAGCAGTGCTCCTCTCCTCTGGGCAGGCAACCATGTTTTGGTAGATGATGGCTGTCTCTTCTCCAGCACGGACCTGCACCTGGGACGGTGTTATCTTGCTGTGGCTTGCCTGTTTGTTCTGTGAGATTGGACAACTGCATTTATTAGAATCCCATCAAGATCACCATGGAGCATTTAATTAGGGCTTTTATCCCTGTTCCTGCTCTCGGCTGTCCCTCCACTTTCCCTCGCTCAGCTGTCTCTTCTGTCCCAGTAGCCCCTCACGGTCCCCTCCAGCTCCCTTGCCTACAGGCCTCCTGATTCCCCTTAACCTGTCTATCCTACATCTTTCTGTCCCTGGCATGGGTACACTATGCCTCTAGTCCAGGATTAACCGTCTGCTCGGGTCCTCCTCCCCCTGGAACTTGTAGTTGACCTCTTTCTTCTCAGCACACTGGGCTTCCAGCTTCCCAAGGGCTGACTCCAGCATCTGCACTGGCGTCGGGCTTCCTCCCTGTGTGCACATCCTCAGGCAAGGCATTTCCCTCAGGTTCCTGAGTCAGAGGAGAGTGTGCTGAAGCTGTGTCAGGGCTGAGCGTGCACACTGAACACCAGCCTGGGGCTGTTCTCCGGAGGTGGTTACGCTGTGCCTGCCTGCATGCAGGCCTCTGCCTCCCTCAGCCCCTCCTCCCTCAGCCCCTCCTCATCAGAAAATTGGTGCCCCAGGGTTCAGAGCAGCAACTTGTCTCATCAGGAAAGCAGCTGGGGGCAGGGCCTGGGAGGGCTGCTTTTCACATCTGAGATGGCATTGGACTGGAAAGGAGCCACTCTAGAAAAACATTTTTTTTATTTATTTCTGTATGTGTATGAATGTACTGTCTGCATGCAAGTTTGTGCACCTGTGTCATGCAATGCCGCGGAGGTCAGAAGAGGGTTTCGGATTCCCCTGGAACTGGAGTTCTCCTGGAATTGGAGTTTCAGATGGTTCTCGGCCGCCATGTGGGTGCTGGGGATCGAACCCGGGTCCTCTGTAAGAGCGGTCGGCGCTCTTAACCGCTAGGCCATCTCTCCAGCCCCTAGAAAAACATTTTAACACTCTTTTTGGGTAGAGGGAGCAGATTACTAATTTCAACCAAGCTTACGGGTCCCTTAGATCTTGTCTGTATAGAGAGGTAGAGAGTCCCTGAGTAGGGACCCCAAGCACCTGATGGCTAGAGGGGGGGAAGGTGAGCCTTCACTGGAGGGCTTGGGGCTGAGCACTCAGGGAGTACTGCTCCATCCTGCCCTGCTCTAGCGTGTCCTGCTTCTGTCTGTCCTGCTCCTGTCTGTCCTGCTCCAGCCTTCCTTGCTTGGCCTGTCCTGCTCCAGCCTGCCCTACTCTGGCTTGGCCTGCTCCAGCCTGTCTCACTCTGGTCTGCCCTGCTCTGAGTCAGCTGGGGCTGGGGCTGGGGCTGGGGCTGGGGCTGAAAGGTGGTTTTTCTTTCTTCTGTCTTACAGTGAGAGTAAGAAGTCCCCTGCTACTTGTTTATCACCCAGCTTTGGGAGATGACTTATTCTGATCGCTTCACTTTGCACACCCATAGGATGAAGCAGCCCACACTCTTCCCAGCTGCCCTTACCAACCTTCCCCCCTCTCCCCAAGGAATATGAGGCAGGGGTGCATGAGCATGGAGTGTGAGCAAGTGCTTGTTGCTGCCCAGCCTGGGACTAGCTGTGATTTTGGTTATTATGTGGGCTTCACATTAAATGCTTTTATTACATATTTGTTTTGTGGTGGTAGTTAGAGGGTCATATCATAGTACATGTGTATGAAGGTCACAGGACAGCTTCCTGGAGTTAGGTCTCACCTTCTACCTTGTGGGTCTTGGAGATTGGATTCAGGTTGTCAGGCTTGCCACAAGCACCTTCACCTGCTAGGCCACATGAAGGCCCTAAACTTCTTGGCGTGCTGTCTGTTGTCAGCCACTGGTTAGAGGCTTCACGAGTCCCCATTGCTCCTTCTGAGACTCCCCTTGTGTTTCTTTCNTTTTTTTTTGTCTTTTCGAGATAGGGTCTCCCTGTAGCCCCAGCTGTCCTGGAACTCACTCTGTAGACCAGGCTGGCCTTGAACTCACGAAGATCTGCCTGCCTCTGCCTCCCGAGTGCTAGGATTAAAGGCGTGCGCCACCACGCCCGGTCCCCTTGTGTTTCTTACTCTTCCCTTCCCTGGGTTTATATTTATAGGTGCCCACTTAGGGGTAAGGAACCATTGCTTGTTTCTTTTCTGCCCCAGTTATAACACACTGCGTTTCTAAGTGGCTCTATTTGTAGTGACCTTTCTGCAGTTGCCTGCTTAGGATAAGGGAGTATCATGGAGTCACCCTTGGAAAGGTCTGGAGTCATCTCTAACGTTCCATTCACGTCAGAGTGTCAGTCGGGGTCATCTGTAAAGTACAGGTCACATCTGTCACATAGACATATTTATGTAAAAACCTAAACCAGGTGTGGTGATGCACACTCAGGAGAGAGACAGAAGGATCATAAGTTGGAAGCTGACTTGGGCTGTATAAAAACATTTTGTTAAGTTGAGCTCTTCAGAACACCCATTGATCAACATGAGCTGACTGGTACCACAGGGGCCCTGCCCTCTGTCCCTTTATTCACATCCAGGTTTAGTCCCCTGGCATGCTAGGTCATGCTTGGTCCCCGTGACAGTGGCATCTCGTGAGTGGCTCTGGGTTCTGCTTCCTGTCTCTCTGAATACTGTTCTGGGGGAGAGCTTCACCATGAACTGGGGATCTAAGGCTTCCTGCCAACCACATGTGGGTGAGTTGAGCTGCTGCTGCTCCTGTCCCCCTCTTACCATAGGCTTGGGTGATTGGCCTCCCAGGACCCCCAGCCAGAGCCACTGGGTGATGTAAAGGAAACCCTCCTGCGTCTGAGGCTGTTAGAGAGTCCTTATCAGTGAAAAGGGGACCGTGAGGGGTCCAGACAGTGACTACTTGTCCCAGAGTGGAAATGCTTCTGCTGTTGTTGATGCTTTGATGTTGATGTCTGCGCCAATTGTATAGTCATCAAGTCTGCTGCGGGTGGGAAGATGGTCAAGTTACCTACGGGTTAGATGCAGATCTTTGACTTCATCCCCTCAGCCAGCCACTGTCAAGGTTGGGATCTGGGGTTCAAGGCTTAGCTTGATGGAACTTGCTCCCGGCCTGTTCTGAGATTTGCCAAAGGTATGATGGTACTCAGCTGTGATGCAGCTGTGCACTTACCTCTGTGATGACAGAGGCTCTTGTGCCAGTACTGATCAGCTCCTAATGGCCTTGTTCTCCAGTTTTGCCTAGAGGACCTTCCACCCTCACTGGCTCATCCCTGTGCAACTGGCTATTGGACCTAGGTAACAGTGCCTGCTGTAGAAATATGACCTAGGTCAGCTGGTTCTAGGTCAGGAGTTTGAACCAGGACTCAGAGAGGTGTTATGATCCTAGGTGGAGTTTGAACCAGGACTCAGAGAGGTGTTATGATCCTAGGTGGACATCGGAGCTAAAAACTACGGTAGGAGGGGAGGGAGGGAGGCAGGCAGCTTGGAGGTGCCTCCAAGTCCAGACAGTGGTGCTGATAAGATGAGTGTTTGTGTGTTCATGTAACAAACATTGACTGAGGACCTGCTACTGTACATGGCATAGCTCTAGGACCTTATACATGTAGGATGGCAAGCTAGACAGTAGCACCATCATCAATGAGTTACGTATGAAATGTGAGAGAGGTGCAAGTGGCATCAGGAGTCCCGGGGAGGGCGAGGGCTGCCCAATTAAACAAGGCAATGGGCCTCTCTGAGAAGGCACAGTCTGTGTGGTCTTAGAGGAGCTGAGGGAAGTAGCCAAGCTGATACTGACTGCACAAGCATTCCAGGCAGGAGGAGTAGCAAGCTGGGGTGTGGCAGGGGAGCAGCAGTCAACCGGCCTTGGGGACTTTTGCTATGGGACAGGGCACTGCTACATTTTTGAGCAGCAGAGCTATGAAATAATCTTCCCTTTCTCTCAGGACTTGGGATGGAGGAGCACAGAACCTTGTAAATGCTGGGCAAGTGCCCTATCAACAAGCCTCGTCCCAACTGGGACACTTGAAGAAGACTCTCATTGAGAGCAGTAGAGCCAGGGCAGCAGGGGCCCTCGGGATGCTGGTGCTGTAGTACAGGGTGGAAAGAGGTGTTATGAGTGGATGAGATGTGGGTTTGGGGGATGTACTAAGGATGGCTCCTAATCTGCACACTGTTACTTAGGTGGGGAGGGCTCCTGGGGGACACCAGGATGTCACCTTGGTCCTGATAGCTGGGAGTGCCTGCCAGATGTCCTATATGTGTGTTGATGAACAGATACATAAGATTTGGGTCAGAGATGTGATCTGGGCATCTTGGAAGAGAATATGTTTGAATGTCCTGTGGAGTTAGGGATGGTTGTTAGCCACCATTTAGGTGCTGGGATTCGAACCTGGGTCCTCTGCAAGAGCAGCCAGTGCTCATAACCACAGAGCCATCTCTCTAGCCTTTAATATACATAATATATGTATATTAAAGTCATGGATGAACTGTAGAGACTGAGTCTCCAGCCCAGTGCAGAGGGAATCAGAGCAGGACAGCACTGTTGCTGTCCTGGCTTCCTCCTCAGCTTCCTCCTCAGCCTCCTCCACCCTCCTGCCTTCTGGTGGGCACTTCTCCTTGGTTCTTTTGGGTTTTGGGACAGGGTCTCCCTGTAGCCACAGCTGGCCTGGAATTCACTGTTTAGTCCAGGCTGGCCTCTATCTCATGGAGATCTGCCTGCCTCCTGAGTGCTGGAATTAAAGGCGTGCACCACCAGCCCAGCCCCTCCTTGGTTCTTGGATACTCCTTGCACTCTTCCTTTCAGCCTTTCTTTTTTCTTACACAAGGGCCCTTGGGTCCGAAAGAGTCGTGGCTAGAGGGATGACCATCCCCTCACCCATACAGAGAGGAGGCCAGACCACGGGTTTCATGCCCCACCCCCCACCCCCGCCCCAGTCAAGCCGAGTGGCCTAGCAGGGCTAGCTCCAGAGTGGGTCCTGGTATGGGACTCCACTGCTCTTCCTGAGCTGCAGCTGGCCTCTGGCTGGTGTTTGGGTGCACTGGCAAGGTTGGGTGAGGCTTCACACCAGGAAAGTCATCATCTGAGACTGAAATGCTCAGTTTCGTTCTCAGAGGCCTACTGTGGTGACAGGAAGTGTGGCGCCCAGTGGGTAGGTCATTGGTTAATTTCTTGTTTCATATTTACTCAGCAAATATTTGAGCACCTACTGTGTGGCAGTACTGTTAGGCACAAACCTCCACAAACCTGGGCTCCATGTCTGAGCCACCAGGACAGAACTGTGTGGCCGTTTTATTGACTCTTTCAGGTATAGTGTGTGGCTGGTGCCCTGACACAGAAATCACTGCAGTTCATTATTTCAGCAGATACCTCAAGGTATTGGGAGCCCAGGTTGAGGAATGAAGAAGCTGAGTAGGAACGTAATTACAGAGCAGTGAACACCATGAAAGTCGAGAGCAGTGATATGAAGGCCAAGCCAGAGCTGACTAGGTGAAGAGGCAGGGCCCCCAGGGAGGGAGGAAGAAGCAGCACAGGCCCTTTGAGGCCGAGGTGTGGGTGGCTGAGGTGTGGGTGGCTGAGGTGTGGCTTGTCACTCTGTCAGCCTTGAGTTTAAGAGCAGTGACAAGTCAAGTCGCCTTGAGGTGTTTAAATCACATGGATTGAGAGATCCGATGGGAGCTGTGAAGAGATGATGGGAGTGTCCTGGCATGGTGGGAGAAAGCGCTGGAGAGGCTCACATGGAGTTCTCAGGTTGAGTGACCTTGCCAGGCAAATGGAGGGAGGAGGGTGGCAGTGGGACAGAGTCCCTGGATGTATAGGAGGAAAAATAGAAACTGGCTGAAGGTAGGTCAGTCTGGGGCTTGGGAGGGGCTCAGAGGGGCAAAGATGGCCCAGAATTCTGGTTTGTGTGGGTGGGCGGGTGGTTACCATCCTCGGGTGCTGGATGCTGGAGGAGACCCAGTCTGTCTGTCTGGTTTACATGTAGGACTTAGTTAGTTTTTATTGGCCACAGAAAGTCAAGCTGCTGGCTGTCAGCATTCACACACGTGAAGCAGTTGACCTCGACTCTCCTCTAAAGCTCTCTACTCATGGAGTTTGGGGCTTTTTTTTTTTTTTAATGGGAGCAGCTTGGAGAGACAGTGTGCCCAGTCCACCTGGAGAGCTGACCTGTTGCTGGCACCATGTCTCCACACATCCTCTCCAGGTTCTGCCCCGTTGGGGAGCTGCCTAGAGCAGTGGTGAAGGGGGAGGCCCTTGCCCCAGGCTCATTTTTCTTTCTTTTCGTGGGCAGTTGGCTGTAATGAGAGTGTTGCTCATTAGGCATCTGGAAGCCTCCATGCATGAGTGACTGATGGGACTTCCGGAACTCCCTGCCAGGTGCCTTCACTTGGGGACTAGCACTTGGTCAAAGCTGCCCACAGGGTGCTGTTATCTAGCTTTTGGAGTCCATGTCATGTGCTGTCAAGGTTGAGAAGTTAATTTTCTATTTATGTGAAAATTAATTGTGTAAGGCCTAGAGGTGGAGCATCCTGGGATGCATTTCTGACTTGGCACTAAGTGTTTGCTGGCTGTGTCACCAACCTAGGGGCTTGGCCTGTGCAGAGTTCTGAGGGTCCCAGGGGCTGGTTCTTCCTGTGGCTGTCAGGCTTCCTTTGCTTCTTCCAGTTAAGAAAAACTAGAGGCTGCGGTATGGTGGTGCCCACCTTTGGTCTCAGTACTAGAGAGGCAGAAGCAGAGATCTGTCCGTGAGTTAGAGACCAGCTGGGAGTTTCAGGCCACTTAGCCACATAGACACACACAGACACACACAGACACACACAGACACACACACACACACACACACAAGCAAGCTGAGGAAGCTTTGTTCTTTTTTTTTTTTTTTTTTTTTTTTTTATAAAAGTTTTTTTTTTTTTTTTTTTCATGCAGGTCTGTGCACCCGTGTCGTGCAATGCCGCGGAGGTCAGAAGAGGGTCTCGGATTCCCCTGGAACTGGAGTTCTCCTGGAATTGGAGTTACAGACGGTTCTTAGCCGCCATGTGGGTGCTGGGGATCGAACCCGGGTCCTCTGCAAGAGCGTCGGTGCTCTTAACCGCTAGGCTATCTCTCCAGCCCCGCTTTGTTCTTTTAAGATAACAATATTTGCGGCTGAAGAGATAGCTCAGCGGTTCAGAACACTGACTGCTCTTGCAAAGGACCCAGGTTCAATTCCCAGCACCCACACAGTGGCTAAGAACTGTCTCTAAGCTGGGCATGATGGTGCACACCTTTAATCCTAGCATTCAGGAGGCAGAGGCAAGCGGATCTCTGTGAGTTCAAGGCCAGCCTGATCTACAGAGTGAGTTCCAGGCCAGCCGAGGCTACAGGGAGACCCTGTCTTTAAAAAAAAAAAAGATAACAAATTTTGAAAAGTTGTGGTTGGTTGAACATCCTTCTGGGGTGGGGGAATGGAATTCATGCATGTCCCTTTCCCTTTATTGGCCACTCAGAGGAACTGCTGACAGATTATTAGTCAAATTCCTAATCCAGGTTTGCCTTCTCAAATTTTCCAGTATTGTTGAGAAGCCAGAGGCCAGCAGTGACTTAAATTAACATGATGTCTAACAGTGTCTGTGATTGGTTAGTTTATTACGACAGGGTTTTGAGTCTTAGCAGTCGTAATGCTCCACTTATTTTAGATCTTCATTTTCATCAAAACTCCCTTTTTATAGCTCACCTAAATCATTGCATTATGATGATGGGATGGCATTTGAATGCTGTGGATGGTGGAGTCCCTGGGACAGAGAAGGCTCACAATGGAACTGGTCCCCTGCTCCAGCGAGCAGCTATAATGAGGACTGCCAGGTCTCCAGCACTCAGCTGGGCACTAGAGGTCCTGCTGATAGAGCACATTCTGCCTATGTAGGTGTGGTGCTGACCAGAGCTACATGACAAGGAAATGTGGTCAGGCAGCCTCAGTCCCTGTTTGGAGACCAATAAAATGGGTCTTTTTCTTCAGAGCAGAGTCTGCAAACTAAGGGCCAAATCTAAGTAATTGGCTGCCTGTTTTCGTAAATACATTTTGTTGAAACCAAGGCTCATATACATATGTCCCTGCTTCCTTCGTGTCTGGTCAAGCTGAGAGGCTGCAAGAGACTGTGGTTCCTAAAGCCAGCAGTAACTGTCATGCCTTAGAGGGAAAAGCCTAGAGCAAGTGGAAGCATTCATTTTATATTTGGGCACCACGTGATAAGGAAAATTATCTTTACTCACTAGAATCGCACCAAAGCAAGGGGTTCACACCACAGGAGGCAGGGGTGCCAAGGCTTCAATTTCTCCTGAAAGTGATTTCAGGAGACAGCAGAGAGGAAAAGAGCTGTCAGTCTAACACAGTCGAGCATACTGAAACCAAGGGAACTCTCCTTGGTGCCACAGTGTACCAGACAGTGCAGACTGAGAAACAGGGGCCACTTTGTTCATAAGCCAGTATGGTTCATCTGGCTTGGGGGGCAGGCTTATTTGCATTAATTATAAATGTAATTCATGGTGATGAAATAAAAACAAGTGGACCTGTGATCTCCTGTTTCTAGATGATTAAATGTGGAGAGGGGGATGGGTTGTCCCTCCCAGAAGGTTATCAGAGACTGTCTCACACAGACTTATTCTGGAGATCTGTCTCCCTGGCTTTGAAGAGGGGAAGCTGAGGGTGGCCTCTGGGCTTTAGCCCACAGGAACCTAATGTCCTTAATCCTGTAGCTGCACAGAGGAGACAAAATGGCTTATTCCATCCTTTGAGGCTTCTTGGCTGGACTAAAAAATTTAATTGATGCTGGGCGTGGTGGCCCACACCTGTGATCCCAGCACTTGGGAGGCAGAGGCAGGAAGATCTCTGTGAGTTCAAGGCCAGCCTGGTCTACATAGTGAGTTCCAGGACAGCTGGAGCTACAGGGAGACCCTGTCTCAAAAAAAAAAAAAAAATCGAACCGATGTAGAACAGGTCAACAGAAGAAACTCATGTTTAGTTGCATGGGCAGGGGAGTGTGAAAGCGAGGCTCCCAGAAGGGCCAAGTGATCCATGTTTACAAAGCACCCAAGCTCAGAAAAAACCCAGGGCTTGAAGCTTCTCTTCTGTAATGGGATGATGGGTGGGGCACAATGATCCTGAGAGAGTCCTAAGAGAGGAGCTGTGGGTGAGAAGATTGTCTTATTAGTCCGAGAATGTCTGTCTCATCGTGGAGGGTATCCCACCAGCCTGTTCGGAGGTATCCTCAGAACAGGTATCCTGTTTAGAGGTATCCCTCAGAATAGATCCTTGCCCAGGGTAGCTTTTCTTTTTTTTTTTTTTTTTTTCTTTTTCTTTTTTATTTCTGTATGTGTATGAATGTACTGTCTGCATGTAGGTCTGTGCACCCGTGCCGTACAATGCTGCGGAGGTCAGAAGAGGGTGTTGGATTCCCCTGGAACTGGAGTTCTGGAGTTGGAGCTTCAGACGGTTCTCAGCCGCCATGTGGGTGCTGGGGATCGAACCCGGGTCCTCTGTAAGAGTGGTCGGCGCTCTTAACCATTAGGCCATCTCTCCAGCCCCCCAGGGTAGCTTTTCTTTGGAGACGAATTTGTATTCTACCAGAATGCCATTCCAGAGCCGCTCTGGGGGAGGCAGAAGCAGGCAGATCTCTGTAATTTTGGGGGAGGCAGAAGCAGTTGGATCTCTGTGATTTTGAGGCCAGCCTGGTCTACAGAGGAGTTCCAGGCCAGCTGGGGCTATAGGGAAACCTTGTCTCAAAAAGACTATTAAGGGCAGAAATAAATAAAAATTAAAAAAAAAAAGACTATTAAAAAAAAAGCCCCATATTAAGTTGGGGCTCCTGGAACAACACTCTGGGTTATATTAATGGCTTATATTCCCCAAGAAATATCCATTGATATGAAGTAATCACGCTGTTGATTTCATAAAGTAGAGGTATTAAATGGTTATTTGAAGAACATTATAGAGCTTATAAAAACCAAAGTTGGGGGCTGGAGAGATGGCTCAGCAGTTAAGAGTGCCAACTGCTCTTGCAGAAGACCCGGGTTGGATTCCTAGCACCCACACAGTGGCTAAGAACCATCTTTAAGCTGGGCGTGGTGGTGCATGCCTTTAATCCCAGCACTCGGGAGGCAGAGGCAGGCTGATCTCTGTGAGTTCAAGGCCAGCCTGGTGGTCTACAGAGTAAGTTCCAGGGCAGCTGGGGCTATAGGGAGATCCTGTCTCAAAAAGAAAGAAGGAAGAAAGAAAGAAAGAAAGAAAAAGAAAGAAAGAAAGAAAGAAAGAAAGAGAGAGAGAGAGAGAGAGAAAGAGAGAAAGAAAGAGAGAAAGAGAGGAAGAAAGAGAGGAAGAAAGAGAAAAGAAAGAAAGAAAGAAAGAAAGAAAGAAAGAAAGAAAGAAAGAAAGAAAGAAAGAAAGTTAGTTGAAGACCTGGTTCATCACTTTACATCCTCCTTGAAATTCCTTCTAGAATGTTGAACTAGGAAAAATTACTTCTGTTAAGTTCATGTGCTTTCTTTTAGTGGACAAGATTTTTTAAAAATTTTTATGTGTATGAATGGTACTGTCTGCATATAGGTTGGTGCACCTGTGCCGTGCAATGCTGTGGAGGTCAGAAGAGGGTGTCATCTTCCCCTGGAACTGAAGTTAAAGATGGTTGGTTCTTAGCCACCATGTGGGTGTTGGGAATCGAACCTGTGTCCTCTGCAAGAGCAGTTGGTGCTCTTTAACTGCTGAGCCATCTCTCCAGCCCCTAGTGGACAAGTTTTAACCCATCTTGTTTACTTTTTTTTATCTTGGCCACTAGGAAACTTAGAACCAAACAGTTGTAGTAAATCTGTCTTTTGTAAGCTTCTGTTTTTAAACTGTCTTGTTAGGTGTTTATCCTTGTGTAAATAAATACCTGCCATTGGGGGAAGAATTGTTTTTAACTTTGCACGTTACGCTGTGGTTTACTCTGACCCAGCCTCAGAGCAGAAGCAGCATCTGTGTCTTTCACTAATAGGTGAGTTGTTTCAACTTGCCTAACAAGAGCTTGTTGACTTGTGAGCTCTGGCAAACCCCCGCTGCTGTTTGATTGAGAAGGATTTACTTCTTCTGACTAGGAGGCACTATGTGGGACTGGTACATACCAAGACTGTAGTTCCCAGTGAATTCTGCAGCGCTGGGCAGGTTGCCCTCCCTGAGAGATCCTGTGCCTTCCTGGGTCTGCTTGGGTGGGGAGAGAAGAGGAACCGCTCTTGGTAGCTGATGCATCAGAACCTTGGTGTGAAGGAGGAAGCTGACTGGTTTGCATGCTTCTGCAGTTCCCTGCGTCTTTCCTCCCAAATTAGGGTAGAGCATTTTAGGCTTGGTTTTGCTTTTGCATTTCCTGTGTACAAGAGTGTAAAGCAAAGCAGGCTGCTGGAGATGCCACTTCATGTTTGTCATTTTGTGCCTAGAATAACACTGAGACCCGTGAAGCAGTGAGTCATTGAATTAGGTGGAGGAGGGTGGGATGTCATCTGCATTACTGCTCTCCAGGTTTTCTAGAATGTTTCCAGTTGATTTTCTGTGCTTACTTGTACAAGTACAGGGCTGGGATGCGGCTGCTTAGAGTGTCCATCTAGCATGCATGAGTTCCCTGGTTCCATCTCCAGCACTGTAAAGCAGACAGTCATACAGACATCCCAGTTGGACATAGACCATCAGTGTCATCGTTATAGTGTAGTGACATTGCCCCCACACAGACTTGACCTTGTTCCCAAGCATCCCAAGTGTGGAGCATACAGGGGGAACTTTGTATTTGTTGGGTAATAACAGTCAGCTGCAGCAAGGTAAAGAGAAGCTCAAGAACAGATTGCAGGGCCTGCCCTATTTCTGAGCAGTATGGGGCCAAGAATATGACTTTGCTTCTAAGAAGTCCCCTGGGAGGAGCTCCTGCTGCCAGGTCAGAGTGTCACTTGGGGAACCCAGGATGAGGCTAGTGCCCTTGCTTTTCAGATGAGAAAAGAGTCTGGACAAACTGTGTCTGCCTGCTTGACAAAATGAACTAGTGACAGAGCCAACACTGACAGTGAGCTCTCCCTCCCACTCGGGAAGGAGAACTGTATTGGAATGTCCCCAGACTAGCAGAGTGCTATGGTGGTGACCATGTGCCTGTTTCTTTTCTGGGATTCAGTTCCAGCCAACTGACAACCTTGCAACACAGGAGGCCCAGAGGTGCTGATCAGGTGTTGGTTGCACCTGTACACCAGCCCTTGTGACCTGGGGTATCCACCACGCTCCATGGGAAGAGGGAAGAAGTTGAGTTCGTGGTGGAGGCAAGTCCCTTGCTTGTCTGAAGCTGTGTTCTTGAAGTCCCTTTTCACCTCAGTGCGCTCAGCATGGCTCAGGGATTGGCTCCTGTGGTGGACATCGGGAGCCCCTCAGCCCCTCTTGCTTCTGTGGCTGTTTCCTGTCCATGTCTCTGTTATTTCTCTCCTGCCATCCTGTCAGTGCCCCCTCCCCAGCACCTGCCAGCTGTAAAGGACCTCCTGCTGGCTTTGAGGGCCCTGACTGTTACTGTGTGGTCAGCTGAGCAGCATCTGAGTGTGGGTTGTCTCCCGGTGCTGTCTAGCTTTGGGCTGGTTCTCTCATGTCCGTTGAAGACATGCCATTGAGGCTGACAGTCGTGTTGTGTGTCACCCTGGTGTAGGGCATGTTCACCTCAGCTTCCTCTCACTTTCTTCCCAAGGGCTTGCCTAACCTATACTTTGGGTTTTGTCTGTGGCTCTTTGCTTTCAGACAAGGTTGAGGGAGGTGATTTTTTTTTTTTTTGTT